>SMSQ01021048.1:20222-91114 GCA_019453375.1 Ctenoplectra terminalis
TTTATGATTTCATTATTACTTAGATTCATTCCTTTGTTTTTTCGTTATCGTTGATATCGACTATTTTTAATTATTATTATTTTAGCATTTCTGGTCTTCTAATTTATTCACAATTTCTAAAGTTTTATAAATTCGCCAGCACATAATCACAGAATAGGAAGCGCTCAGATGATTCAAACGTACGGTTAATTCGTACTATTAGATTTGTGCATACGAAATGTTGCTTCTCTGAAGTTTAAATTCGGTGAATTTCTTTGGAATTGTAAAAGGAATCGTGAAATCATCGTTCGAAGAATTTTTTTAGTTCCATAACCGATGATCTCTATAAATTCGGAGCAGTGAAATTAATCAATCGTTGAAAAATGTGCATAGAATTGTATGGAAATTATTTTAACCGATAATTATAATTGATAATTAATTCAAAATTGATCGATTTAATTGATAATTATATCTGGTTAAAGTTTATCTCAGAAAACGACTTAATACATATTTATTGTATACATTTTTAACGCCAGCAACATCTCCATAAATAGCGGTTTACACGTAACATGCATAATATAATATGCAAAGTATTTCAACACGAGACATTCATTTATTCACGTAATCCACAAATGTTGCCGTTAGTAGCACTCGATAACAGAGAATTTTCTTGCCTACAATTACGTCAATTTGAAGTGTTAACATACATCATTGCATGTTCCGCAATCAGTACACCTAATTACTCCTCTGCTCTGTCGAGCAATCAGAATAATTCCATACACGAATCGCTTGATCTCTATCAACTTGTTATCATTACAAACACACCGATGGTCCACGCTCAACCGTCAACGTCCACTATTGCTCGTAACTATTCACCCACTTTATATTTTTTCCTTTATTTAAATTATATGAAATTTAAAAAAAAGGAAACTATTTATCTCGCCTACTACCACTCATAAGTATTTATCCGTTTAATATTTTTTTTAAGTTGGAAAGTGATGACCCATTTATATAGTAAATTTAATTGAAAAAATATATTCGTTAAAGTCAATTCATATGAATTTATAATGTTAAAATTAATTATTTTCATTGCTACGGTAGTTTATAGTGTTAGAAAAACAAGAAGAAAAAAGGAACTATTATCGACGGTAATTATACACGCTTGTGTCTTCATAAGCGAAAGAAAATATAATGAGAAGTCTTTATTCCGTTAATTTTTTTTCTTTTTTTTTTTCCTTCGATAGTAGAGGACACCAATGCTTACGATCATAATTTATGTCGTATGCGTGTCACGTATCTTGTTCTTTTTTTATTGTCTCTCATTTGCCGCGGACGAGAATAAAAATGAACCGAACAGACTGAAGTAAGCACGCGGCCGACCTTAAAATTGTTAAGAAAAAAGAAATTTGCGTATAATTAGACTAGCATTGTTTATGCAAGAATTAACTGTACTTACTAGTGGTAGTATAATATAATTTGGTTACTGTAATCACGGACTTTTAATCATTCACTGTTTAATATTAAACTATGTTTTAAATTATATCAATGAATAAATCTAAAAATAGAAGCGAGTATAAAATGAAAACTACATGTATAAAATTAGTTAAAAATAACCTTTAACTATTATAATCAAACTTCGGCTATTGGTATCAATTGTGATAATTACACTTGGGGACAAACGATAAGAATTCTTCGAAAATTCGTACCGAATGAATCTTTCCTCCAAAACTTTTTTTTTCTAATAAATATAAATTATACAAATATCCTAATTATTTCTAATAAATATAAATTATATAAATATCCTAATTATTTCTAATAAATATAAATTATATAAATATCCTAATTATTTCTAATAAATATAAATTATACAAATATTCTAATTATTGCTAACAAATCGATTTCAATAACGAACATCTTTCATTCTCCCTGTAATGTTATCATCAATTTATAGTCACCAAAAATTCCCAAATATGACCACAATAAGCTGACTCTACTCTATATTTCATACTTTTATTTTCTTTTTTATTTCTCACATACACAACGTATCAGACACGCGGTCCACACACATTCAAACATCAACCATTTCCTAGTTTCATCTCCGAAAGATAGTAGAGAAATTTCTGCGTCGAAGATGTCCCCTTTTACACCGAAACAACCTACACTTTGTTCATCCTGTCGTGCGCAGAGGGGGTTGAAGCGTTAACCAGAGGGTGCGAACCACCCGAGTCACGGAATTAACTAATGCCCGGTCGCATAATGCGCTCGTAATTTTGGCCCCTCTGCGAACACTATTACCGTGTGCTCGCTTTAAAACGGACCTGCAGTTTATGGGGGCTGTCGATGAGACGCGTACACGTGTACGTAGCCTGGGAAAAGCGACGGGAGGGTTGCTCGCAACGAAAACTCGAGAGCACAGGATATCGGTCGATCGGTGGCGCGTGAACGACGACAAAACGTACCCCGATTGTCCTCGTTTTTCATCCTCCTCGTTTCGTTTTCGCCCCTTTCCGCTTTCGTTCCCTTTCACCAGGGACGAAGGGAGGAGCTGATCAGATTTTACATCGGAAATAGACTATTTTTAACCGGGACACCGAATCGACGGCTCTCAGTTCGTTTATTCCGGACCGAATGTCTGATGGTTTCGTTGGTCGTACCGGTGCAACTGTTTGCTTGTGTGCTGTGCAAATTGTGTAACGTGTAATTGTTTAGCATTGTTGTGTACAGTAGTTACTCCTTTGATGGAAAATTAATGGAGGTGAAGGGTATTCAATTAGAGATGGACGGAGAAGGGCAACGGGCCGGTGTTTCGACTGGGATTGCATTTTGATAGAATTTCATAGAAGTTGTACATTTGTGCGGATTCCTTTGAGGCGAATGAAACGTTGCGAGGTATCGTGGTTAATTCTGTACCGGATCGAGTTTAGTTATCGAAAGTGAAACGGTGAAGTAGGATTAAGGACCGTATTAATTGAGAGTGACTGGTTTAACTCTTTGCACTCCACGCGATTCTTTATCAGTGAAGAAAAGCAGTTTTATTTTGAACGGAATAAAATACTACCGCTTGTGAAAGTACTTGGTTCTATTTATTTTACAAATATCCTTTTTCCTTTCGTAAACGAGACATAAATTTTTAATTTTCTAATTCATCGTGGTGCGATATCTTTGGAAATTGAGCGTAATCGTGTTGGAAAGAGAATGTCTCCAGATCGGAGCCAAAGAGTTTTGTGTTTCGTAGCTTAGAAGTTATAACACAAGTTTAGTAGTTTTTTTTTTTTGCAAACTGAAGATGGGATTGGTTAATTATAAGACGTTTTGCTTTTGAAAAGAGAGCAATGGTATATATTATTAATAGACTGCGAATTTTTATACGGATTCGTATTTTTATGAATATAATTTTAAAACAATTAAAAAAAAAATAGAAACTAGATAGGAAATTGTTTCGGTCGCTAAAGATTTTTTCCTGTTTGTTTAAGCAATTTCAATCTCTAAATATTATAATCACCACTGTATTTTAGGTTTATTTACATATTTTTGCTTTGCTGTGTATTTTTGTGACTTTGAATCTTCCATAAATGCATAAAAATCTTTAGTATAATTATTAATTACAAATATTAAATTACTCAAAGAAGAATCACCATCTTTGACTAATAATTCTTCAGTACGGCGTTGTATATCTCGAAAATTTCGAAATGTATAGAATATTAAGTATTAGAAGCAAATATAAATAAATTAATAAATATATGTATACAGTAACGGGCAAGTGTATTCGAACAAATGATGTTTCTGAAATATATTTAAGGGATTCAGTGTATTAAGATTAACTCGATTAAAATGCTTGTATTTTTGTGTCTTTGAATCTTCCATAAGTGCGTAAAAATCCTTAGTATAATTATTAATTACAAATATTAAATTACTCAAAAAAGAATTACCATCTTTGACTAATAATTCTTCAGTACTGTGTTGTATATCTCGAAAATTTCANTATAAAAATCTTTAGTATAATTATTAATTACAAATATTAAATTACTCAAAGAAGAATCACCATGTTTGACTAATAATTCTTCAGTACTGTGTTGTATATCTCGAAAATTTCAAACTACGTTGTAAATCACAAATTCGTGAGATGTTTCGAAACTCCGAAGGCTTGCACCTAAAATTTCAAAAGTTACAAATTGTCTTTATAGAACGAAGTTGTTGAATTAAATTTTTTTAAGATCAAACTTTTCTTTATGATTTCACTGTTTCTTCGTAACATTGAAAACGAATGCACGATACAAATGCACGACGAATGTCACCGAAACGCAAGTCGAGGAAATCGTCGAAATTGAACAGAGACGCGAGATGACGCTGGATAGCGAAATGTTGGCACGGGAACGAGATGAACGATGGATAATTCGAGTGAGTTGGTTGAAATTGAAATTGATTAAGTTCTTGGTTTTAGCGGTGACTCTGGATTAGCGTTGACTCGGTGTCTTATTAACGACACTGCTATTATTAAACGAAGCAATTTCGTAAATGGTAATCTAGAAATGGTTTTCATTCGATTTTAGTAAGTGGGTCGTTGAAATTTCCTTTTCGAGCTTTTATTCTCGCCAAGTGTTCCTCGAACGAAATAGAATAGAAACGGAAAGTGGTACAAAAATTGAGCCATGCACTTGTTCAATTATCGGTGTTCCTGTAATTAAACTGACAAAGGTGCAAAATTGCACAGGATGCACGTGATTTGTTACACATCGAACAGTATCGCGTAACATAGGTTGTTTTATATATATTTTTAGAATATATTATTAAATATATAATTAGAGATAATTAAATAATATATAATTAGAATATTAAGTCACGTTAATTCTATTCGAGAGAAGATCTATTTAGGGAGATTTTAGCTCCTTAACACTAGAATCACCTAGAATTAAAACATACTTATTTCTACCGAAGAAATCAAAATGAAAGGTGTATAAAAAAAAAAAATATAAATTATGAGAGATAAAGCTTTATTTATGTTTTTAACAGAAAATCATGGAAAATCTTCCTAACAGCATCATAGTTAATTTATAAAATTTCTGTGAAGAATCAGGAATGGGTCAATTTGATTATTTCGGCAGTTCTAGTGTTAAAACACTCGTTGGAACGTTTATTCTAATTTATTTTCGCACGTAACTTGTTTATTTCTGTATTTCTGAATGTATTTGGAAATTTATGTATTGTAACTCTTTCCTATATCGTAAACTGTATTTTATGTACTAAAAGGTTTTTATTTTCCATTTATATATGTTAATAAAATAAGAGAAGGTATACAAATTATAATGCTTTTTATTATACTTTGTAGGTGAAATAATTTTCTACCGAAATTCTACTTTCTTTTTACTATATTGTGAGAACTATGAATTTGTATAAAAATCCGTGGGCTATTTATTAATAGTAGTATACAAAAATTTTTGCATAGCAATAATTTTTTAATAGTAATATACAAAAATTGTTAGTATATAATAGTAAACAATTTTTGTTCCTTTTCGAGTGTTTTTTTCCCATTTTGCGTGAAACGAGTAAGTCGTAAGATGTTTGTAGCTACTCGTAAGAAATTTATTCATCACCGGCTATTTACGCAGCCACAAAATAAGAGAAGATTTCAGTAAACAATTTTCCCAAGACACTTTCCATTCTGAAGGAAAAATAGAATTTGCTTCGGTTATAATGGTAATGAAAACCGGCAGCCTCTTTACTGTTATTAATAACTTTCTCATATTGGAGCACTGTAACGAAATAACGCCGCTTTTTTAAACACACATTTTTAAGTATTCAGTTCCTTAAATTACACACAATAACATTCAACGACGTTCAGTTTTTTTTTAATTATATCAGCTAACACAGTTAAACCTTATAAATGTTATACAAATGTTATACCAACGTAGAATACTTAAATATTCGAAAATATTTCCCTCTTTCAATGCTCGAATAATTATGAATTTTTTGAAATTGAAAAAATACAAATTTATACAATTTTTCATCGATCAGTTTACACAAAATCAAATATTAGTATTGTTGAAACACAGTGAAATGCCGGGGGAAATAATTGGCTCGTATTTCGTGCGAGATCCATCTCGAAATGCAATGTACGGTTCATATATTTGATATTTCGCGGTTACCGCTCTCTGTTCGTTCTCTTCTTGGGAATAGCTGTTCATTTTCCCCAATTATAAGTTTCGCTATCTATTTCCCTTGTGTGCATTGGTCAAAATCAACGCCGGTACAATAGAGAGAAGTCGAATTAAGGACTGGCATGATTTCATTCTTTAAGTGCTGTTTCCAGCCGGCTCGCAATCCTTGAAGTACACGGTAATTAGTGTCGTAGCCGGAGAAGTTTTCCGGCTGAAGTTGTCGCGAGCGTGCATGTTCTTGCATACGTTAATACGTTTTTATGGAGATGTAAATAGTTGAAGACGGTATTATACTCGTGCAGGGGTTAAGATTTTAATTAGCGTTCGGTTCTTACCGTCTCGTCTCCATTTTTATATCTTATATTTTTCTTCCATCTATTTTATTTGGTTACGAAAAAATTATCTATTTTACTATTTCGTAATCATTTTGTCTGCGAATGGTAGGTTAAAAATTATTCTTCGGTTCTTAACACGTTACGCGCCACGCCGGTCCCTGCGGACCGACGCTGAAATTTCCGTTTAGGCGTCGTTCGTTTCTGAAAACTGACAGTATCAGTTTTAAAAAATAATACCTTATAATTGATTAATGGATTCTATTAAATCACATTAAACAAAGATACGACTTTCCTTCGCAGGCCTCTACAATTTTCTTAAATTCTTAACAATTTTGCAAATGTTTTTCAATTAATATCGCACCGTACAGCCTAACGGAAAGTCGACCAAAATCGACGAGGCGTTTAACGTGTCTTTTACGTTACGTTAAACGTTACGCGCCACGCGAGATTTTCATTTAGGCATCATTGATTTCTCAGGACTGACGGTATTAATTTGAAAAAATAATACCTTATAATTCATTAATGTATTCTATCAAATCGCATTAACCCTTTGCGGTCTTGTGTCGAGCCAGACTCGACGTTTTACTTTGTTCCATTGTTTTCAATTTTGGGGTACGAAACGTATTCTTTTACATTAAAATGTTATTTAATGGAAAATTTTATATTTAGATATCTTACTAATGAAAATGTGAAGATTCAGCCAAATTGTTGACAGTTTTTAAAAGTATATTACTAAATATGAACTAGTTAAGTTATAGTATCGAAAGTGGCTCGGATTGCAAAGAGTTAAACAAAGATACGACTTTCCTTTGCAAGCATTTACAATTTTCTTCTTAAATTCTTAACTATTTTACGACTAAATGCTTTTTAATTGGTATTACAATGCACAGGCTAACGAAAAATCGACCCAAATCAACGTGGCGTTTAACGTGTTAACGACTTTTTCGACTTCTGTGTTAAGACTTTATTAAGAATTGAAATTACATTATTTAATCGTATAATAACTTTTACTAGAGATTTACAAATCTGTGTATTCAAATTGTATTTCATCTTAGGGATAATTAAGGGGAAGTTTATAGTTCTGAGAACGAAAAGTATATTAAGAATACTAATGTTTCTATATAAATATTTTAATTATTTGGTTGCTATAGAAAAAGAAAATATTACGTTAAGATAATTATTCATAACTCATAGAGTATTACAGCACAGAAATTATTGGTACTTAATTACACGGAGCAAATTAATTATGATACAATTGTAGGATTTCTGATTCAGTCAATAAATCGACTATCGGAATACTACATAAATCAAGCAGAATGAAATAAAAAAAAAAAAAAAATATTGAGTGTATAAATAAGTGCTGACGGTCTGGTAAAGAGTCAAGAAGTAGGTCGATGACTTTATCGCTTCGAAAGACGAAGTATTTTTTCGTCGAGGGATTGGCTCCTTGCTTGAGAGATGGGGAAAAGTTGAGGATTCCAAACGAAATTACTTCGATTAAAATTGAGAAACCGCGAGAACTTATTTATACATCCAATAACACAGAAATCATTGCTGCACTCTTAAGATTCTCAATCTACTCGATAAACCAACTACTGTAAGAATTAAATAAAATAAAATAAAAAAAAAAAGATATATAATTTCTACGTATCGTTGCTTCCAAAAAATAGTATTTCCAATCATAATTCCCAGAATAAGTACCCACGCTTCGAACAATGGATAACCGACAGAAATAAAGCTGCGTAACATCCGAATAAATCGCTTTCACGTTCCTCCATCGCTTCGTTCGCTTCGTTTTAACCTCATCGCATTAAGTTAAAGATAATTGCTCCGAGCCGACCACGTAGCCCGAGGATCGTTTTCCTCGAGCGATAATCGAGAATCAATTTCATCCCCTTCAACTCTTTCTATCAGCGTACGTTGTCGGGACGAAGGTCCCAAAAAGAATCGGTAGATTAATGATGTCGACAGACGTCGGAAATTATCGAGCACCCGAGCAAAGAAAAGAAAAGAAAGAAAAAGAAGAAAGAAAAAAAAAGGAAAGAGAGAAAGAAAACACTAGACTTCACCGTGTCACTCATGCTTCGGCAAATACCTCCACTGGCCCATTCGATCCTCCTGCTCGATTTTCCTCTGGATTCCTCGTTTCTTCCTTCCGTTCTCATTTTTTTTTTTACTTTTTTTTCCTTTTTTTTTCCTTCTCTTCCTTTCCTCTTTATCAAGAGACAGTCGGCTCTGGCAAACATTAATTCCGCAGGCCGCGACGAATGAAGCACCGCTCGGGCACGATCATTAAAATAACGAGTGAAAGGATTCTTGGGGCGGCCACCCTCCAAGGCGGCCATCGTCTTCTCACGAGTATAGCCTGGTTAAGATCGAGCAGAGGGAACAGGGAGCTTGTATCGTTGGAATGGATAGTTNGTAAAGAGTCAAGAAGTAGGTCGATGACTTTATCGCTTCGAAAGACGAAGTATTTTTTCGTCGAGGGATTGGCTCCTTGCTTGAGAGATGGGGAAAAGTTGAGGATTCCAAACGAAATTACTTCGATTAAAATTGAGAAACCGCGAGAACTTATTTATACATCCAATAACACAGAAATCATTGCTGCACTCTTAAGATTCTCAATCTACTCGATAAACCAACTACTGTAAGAATTAAATAAAATAAAATAAAAAAAAAAAGATATATAATTTCTACGTATCGTTGCTTCCAAAAAATAGTATTTCCAATCATAATTCCCAGAATAAGTACCCACGCTTCGAACAATGGATAACCGACAGAAATAAAGCTGCGTAACATCCGAATAAATCGCTTTCACGTTCCTCCATCGCTTCGTTCGCTTCGTTTTAACCTCATCGCATTAAGTTAAAGATAATTGCTCCGAGCCGACCACGTAGCCCGAGGATCGTTTTCCTCGAGCGATAATCGAGAATCAATTTCATCCCCTTCAACTCTTTCTATCAGCGTACGTTGTCGGGACGAAGGTCCCAAAAAGAATCGGTAGATTAATGATGTCGACAGACGTCGGAAATTATCGAGCACCCGAGCAAAGAAAAGAAAAGAAAGAAAAAGAAGAAAGAAAAAAAAAGGAAAGAGAGAAAGAAAACACTAGACTTCACCGTGTCACTCATGCTTCGGCAAATACCTCCACTGGCCCATTCGATCCTCCTGCTCGATTTTCCTCTGGATTCCTCGTTTCTTCCTTCCGTTCTCATTTTTTTTTTTTCTTTTCTTTTCCTCTTTATCAAGAGACAGTCGGCTCTGGCAAACATTAATTCCGCAGGCCGCGACGAATGAAGCACCGCTCGGGCACGATCATTAAAATAACGAGTGAAAGGATTCTTGGGGCGGCCACCCTCCAAGGCGGCCATCGTCTTCTCACGAGTATAGCCTGGTTAAGATCGAGCAGAGGGAACAGGGAGCTTGTATCGTTGGAATGGATAGTTGTGGAGGAGTCGCGGATATTAGAGGGAGCTTAATAAAGGGAGGTTCGACTAATCTGGCCGAGGGATCGATGCGAGACCGAGGGATGAAAAGTCGGTCCTCGGTGTAGTCTCCGCGTTTGCACTCGACTGGTGGTTTTTATGCCTCGTTATCTGACTGGCTGCGAGGATCTCTGTCATGAATGCAAAACGATCTTTAAGGCTAGCTTGGTTTCAGCTCAGTGTTTGATATGTTCCGTTTGAGGGAGGTTTGAAGAACTGCTTGATGAGGGGACGATGATTGTTAAAGCAGTTTGAAATCTGTGATTCTGGGCTTCGAAGAAGAATGAGATGTAATATTTAATTGCAGGAAATTTATTGAGGGTGTGGCAATTTATTTTGACAACTATTTTCTTTTTCTTGTTCTTTTTCTTCTTTTTTTTTGAGATCTTTGTTAGTCTGGTTTAATCTTTGGCCTATAACCACGAGTCATACTCGTGGCGCCGATTCTGGATAAAATACAATATAAAGACACAATATTTATGATAAGGTTCAATTTTAGCTTTAACTGTAATTTTAGAAGATTGAAAATTAGCGAATACAAAATACGTGTAATATTTCAATACTTTGTGTTTGGCAGAGTGTCAAAGACGTGAATAACTATTGCTAATGTGTATGAAGATTGAAGAAATCGTAAGCCAAGGGGTTAATAACAGCAAAGTGGTGTCTTGTCTCGTGTGTCATCTTTGGTACATTTTTTTATCATAGATAAAAGCGTTTTTAATTTAATTAATTTTTGAAGCCCTTGCGTAGTTTAATATGTTGAAAAAGATAGGTGTTCGCGTTTGGGTATTAATATTCTTTTTTACTTTAATATTTGTGAATATTACTGGTTCTTAATTTCTTTAATTAATAATTTTGGTTACTTGTTCGCAAATTTACCCTCGCAAATCAATTAATTATAAACGTTTACGTGGATAAATACAGTTAACACTAGATCCATTAAAAAATTTAAGACGACCCACTTCGTAACTTCTTATAAAAATTTCATAAATTCACTGTGATATCTCTGTGAAAATTTTTCACGGTTTACTATAAAAAATTTATCTCGCACTTTGATTTATGCGGTATAAATAATTCCACTTTAATCGTTGATGGGTCTAATGTTCACCATTCAAGAAAAAACCCATTCATAAACGTTATCTGATATTAAAATATCAAATTAGTAAAATCTGAAAACTATTCCTGTATATTTATTAAAATTTTTCCAATTATACTCTATTGTCAGGATGCTTAAAACCAATTGGATTTCGTTGCAGCCTCTGCGACTCGAATTGTCGCCGTGGCTGGTAAGCTCGATATATCGCGTCACGGGAATACCTGTACTTCATAAAATCGCGAGTATTTAGCGCACGTGCAAGTTGGAAAATCGAGTTAAGCCGCTCGAAATCATACGGTCGGAGCAAAATTGACGAGGAAAATAATCCTGCTGACCGTGCTCGATCTGTCCTTCGAATTTACACTGGACGGTCAGATCTCTGTGTGCGTGTGTTTCACGTGGGTGTCAGTATAATCGGTATCGCGGTGTTCGACGCTGAAAACGCGATGTGACTACCGTGCGCCGCGAGCGAGGAAAGAGATCGAAATAGTTTATTTTGCTTCGGATCCGTGGACCATAAACGCGATGGAGAAAAAGGGTAGAACGACGAATCGGGGAAAAACATTCGATAATGTGTACCCCGGTACGTGAAAAGTGCGAAAACGGCGGGAATAACGCGTTGTCGATGGATCGACTGTTTCAAATATCGTTTATCGAAGCTTTTGTATGATAAATATTAATTTGGAATTAGGGGTGGGTTCGCGAAGGTGTTATCGCAAGGATATTAAGGGGACGAACAGTAGAGCAGAACGGAAAATTGTTTATAAAATTGTCTGTTCGAATTTAAAATTAATTTTTAGGAGCTTTTTAGCAACGTTTATTGTTTTAGTCTTTAGTAATTTTTTGAAGAGTTTTTTTAATAACTTTTATGACATCATAGGTTTTTTTTCACTTTTGTTAAACGGACGAGAGGAATAATTTTGTTATGGAATCGTTATTTTAAATTGCAGTATTTTTTTCTTATCGTTAGTTAGAATCCAGAGCTGTAGGGTTGGCAGTCAAAATTTCCAATCTGGATTCATTTTTTTTTTGCGTCTCGTTTCACCCTTATGTGGCCGCGGCCTATCACGCTTTAAAATTCATAGTTTTCGGAGTCAGCGTATTTTCTTCTAACTCTGGCTCCGACTCTATTGATCAGAAATTAATTTCGACTCCGGCTTCACGCTTCTGGTTAGAATGTTCAATTTTTGCAATAAAAGAACTTCTGAAGATTAAAACCTAAGAATCAAGAACTTAGATAGGAGACAATGAGTTTTGTGAAATAGGCCGAATCGTTTCATACTTTGGAAACTTGATAAAAATCTAATAAAAACTCGATAAAATCTCGATATTGTTGCGAACAGTGAAACAAAATTAATACGAAAAAAATATCGAGGTGTATAGAATATTAAATATTTCAAGCAAATATAAATAAATTAATAAATATATTTATACGGTACCGGACAAGTGTATTAAGTCAAATGATGTTTCTGAATATATTTAAGCGATTCACTGTATTAAGATTAACTCAATTAACACTTTACCGACCGGTTCATTCTAGTGCGGATACATCGCTAACACCGGCTCGGTTTTGGCCATCGTGCGGAAATATAAACTCTTATTCTTGCAACTTTGTTTTTAAATCGAAATTCGTGAGATTGCTTGGTATATCGTTTCTCTTATTGTAGGGTAATTAAGTTGAATAAAGTTTTTAATTTTCATAATGTTAGTATTAAGTAGCAAGCGGTAGATAAACGTTGACTGTCAAAAAACCGATTAATTAAAATGCTTGTAGAGCATTAAATATAACAAACTTCGATACAAAATATATTTTTCAAAATGCTAAAGAAATATGTGAGTGATATAAGTACGGACGTTAGCACAACAAACGAACAAAAAAACGTCAGTGTCCGAATTCATTTATCCTGTACCGTATATAAAGAAAAATTGAGGGTGCTACAATTTCACGGTGCCTACGCACGAGTCCGCCTCTGATTGGCATAGAAAGGAATCGGAAAACCTTTGTCTCACTGTTTTCCAATATTTCCATTATCATTCATGGCCAGTTGCTCAAACAGACTCGCATTTAACGTACACCAATCACTCTGCCAAACAGATTACGCGGTCGAATTCAAATTGTATCTGAAATTTGTCGCGCGGGTCGTTGAATCGATACTCGTTGGTAAGTGCTTGCGCGTGTAATCTCGTTTGGCACGCAATGATAGTGACCGATGCCATATGGTTAACCGTTTAACCATTCAAATTGGTTAAGCGATCATCGATTAATCGTCGCAGTTTTCACCGGTGCTCGGTGAATTAACACTTTTCAATCGTTTCGCCCAGGTTTTAAACTAAAACGATCGATTTTTCTGATCGAATTTATCACCTGTCTCGCAGATTGACACCCGTTCAAACGCGTCGCTGCAACGATTCGGCGGACGTTGTTTGAATCGATGTCGGTTTAATTCGACGTCCGGAACATCGATTTCTGTTAAACTCTCGAATTCCTCTCCGGACAGCAACGAATTTTCTACTGTCAGCTAAAATTTATCGACCATTTCCCGCGCATAATTATGAATGAACATATTGAGAAACATGTACGACACCTGGTTGGAATAATTAATCGCGTAATTGTCCGATTTGCACGGCGAGGGTTGAGGAGAAGGAAGTTCTCGAACGAAAATGTACGCTTGATAAAGAACGGTTGAAAGTACTTAAACGAACACAATCGAGAGATCCATTAGGGGCAATTAAGTGTATTGCGGACGTTAGGAATAAATTAACGACTGACCGCTTTTCTGCAAACTTTTTTAAGCCGAATCTTCGCTTAATTGAGTCGAGCGTCGCTCGAAACTCGCGCATAATGAGGCCGACGAGAGAAGATTTAGACGGAAGTTCGTAGTCCGTTACGAAATGTGTTTTAAAATATTACACGTTGATTGTGTGGCGCAAACATTATTTATTGTGTTACGAAACTAGTAACAATTAATATCGAGACACGAGATTTAATTGTTACTATATTTTTATTTAGAGCGAACAAATACAAAAAAATGAATGATATACACCCCCGCTCAAAAGTCTTAGGACACTCCCTGTTTTAAGTAGAACCTGTTCTTTGCATAAAACATGATAATTTGAAGTCTATTTGCTGTTTAACCCTTTGCACTGGCGAACTTTCTTAAGTTTCAAAGGACTACTGTAAAAACTTAGTGTTCTTTCGGAAAGAGAAACAGAAAATTACGAATGTTTACGATTTTCTATTTTACTATTTACTTAGTTAATTTACTTTATTTTAAAACAAAAGAAGCGTTTGAATCGACGAAGATACAGAATTTAATTCAAAACTTAATCTCTGAAGAAAATTATGCATGTCGCCGTAGCGGCGTCAGTCGAGCGCAAAGGGTTAATAAAATTATTAATGTATCACCAGTGCATATTTTCTTCGTAGTATTAAATTAAAAATATAATTTCTTTATCTCCTTCAGTTAGGATAGAGTTGGAGTAAATATAATTGTCCTAAGATTTTTTAACGGAGGTGTATGGAAAAATGCATAATGCAAAGGAAACAAGTATTTATCCATATTTTTTTACAGAAAATTGCAGAGTGTGTGAAAATGTGCCACGGTAAATTTATAAAATTTCTATGAGAAACTTGGAGGTAGTTTTACTCGTAATTGAAAAATAGCTGTGATTGAAAAATATTTGTAGAATAGGTTTGTTAATTGTCAACAATTTGATGTTGTGTGGAATATTTTTTTTTAACATCTACGAGTTTGTATGCGAAGAAAAGCGTCTCTCTTACGAACGATACGTTGTTAATTGGGAAACGCTATGTTTTAGGTAACAACAGCGACTTCTGTTATTCCACAATTTTATTATTGTTTAATTAACAGCAATTACACAGGAGAAGCTAAAATGTTAGGCAATTAAAAAACGTACGTTCATAAGGGTTGCAGTTTTTATTCGGTTACAATTTTTCTTCTAATTAAATGTAAATTAAAAAAATGAAGATCAAATAAGTGGAGGATAAGGTTTAAGGTTAACGTCGTTTAAGGTTCGTCTGCGAGTTTCTCGGTAAATTTTTTACGGATAAAACGATATTAAGCAAATCTTTACGTGCTGTTTTCCAATAAATTTAACGGTTCTCCACGCTATTACTTTATCAATGACGAAAAATATGCAACGAGTTTGTACGAGGGTGAATTACGATAGATTGAATAGATTGAAAAATTGTTCAGGATAAAGTGTTCTTTATGGGCTATTTTCCAATAAATTTAACGGTTCTCCACGCTATTACTTTATCAATGAAGAAAAATGTGTAACGAGTTTGTACGAGGGTGAATTACGATACATTTGATAGATTGAAAAATTGTTGAGGATAAAGTGTTCTAAGAAACATTGCAATAGAATCTTAAATTATTTTTCGTCATTATTTACTTTCTAAATAATTTAATTTTATCGTAACAATTGTTTCTCATTTTTATGTGCGACGAATAGATATTCAGAATAATATTCAAAATAATAGAATACAATATGTATTTCTAGTATTTTGAATATTTTGCAATGACTATCGTTATTTTTAATATATTACTGATTATTATGCAGATTTATATTTCCATGAGTGTAATTAAGAAACATAAACCAGATAGATATTATATTTTAGATACATACTATATTTTTTCATTATTTATATATCTTTCGTTATCATGTACATTCTGTGCACTTTCACGGCTTTAAATCTTCCATGAATGCATAAAAATGCACATTGTAATTATTAATCGGAAACATTAAATTAGGTGAAGAAAAATTACCATCTTCATCTAACTATAGTAATTCGTCAGTAGGGATATGCTGTACCTCGCGAAAATTTCAAGCTGCGTCGTAAATCATAAGTTTATGAAATGTTTTCAAACTCCCGAGTACATGTATATGAAATTTGAAAAGTTTCAAATTTCCCATAAATACGTTAAAATCCGTACACTTATTACAAAATAATGATATCACGAAGAGATACGGAATTCAACCGAGAAAGCGTCGCGTTCAAAAATTAAAAAATTAAAAAATTCAAAGATTCAAAAATTTATCACAATTCATTCTTTCAACTGTCGATATATTTCTTAACGTACGATAAAAAAAAAAAAATCTTCGTACGTTTTACAGACACCATAAAATAGTGTTCTGTTGTCTCGGAACGAGGACAGTGAATTTCGCTGGATCGAGGGTAGAAAGGAATCGATGAAAAATCACGATACAGGCCAGGGCGAGCAGGGAAATTGCGCAGAAACTCGCGTAGACCTGGCGATCGCGTTCGATACATTCTATCCGACCGACCATGGTGTTCAACGGTGTGCTCTGTTTTCCGCGATGATATACCGCGTTATTTGATAATAGTCAATCTCGCGGAAAATAGGAGCGAGGCGAAATTTACATTCAAATTCGGCTCCGTTTTCCGGAGAGATGGAAAATTATACCCCGATTTACACGCGCTCACGTTTTTCCAGTGAACCGCTCTCGAGATACTTTTCGAATATCGACCGAAATCGGTGAAACGAAATTTACTTCGGGTGTACTTCCGAAAGGCCCCGGTCGCCGATCGATACGAGATTCGAGAGGGACGGTCAAATGGTTAAAAAGGTTTATAAGTGTAAATGGTTTGTTTATTAGTCATACGGAAATTAACCTTTTGACTGCGGCGCGCTTTCGGAGGAATCCATCAATACAGACGGCGCGATATTCGTATGTCAGTCGCTGCGACTGGTTGGCCACTGACTACTAACCAAAACGGTACTCGGCGACTTGATACCATTTTCAGGCGTTTAAAAAATAAATAATTGTAAATTAGTTAACAATATCCAGTTTCTAATATATTTTAAGCAGTTTCTAAGCTACTTCTAATTTACTTAACTTGTATATCCCTTCGATAGTAATTGGTTATTAAATATAAAAAAAAAAATTCAAAATTAACCTGTTAACCGGGTAAGACGAGTAAACTCGTCACGCGGACTGCCGATATTTTGGACGTAATCATTTATTTTCACATTGATTTACTTTTGAGTGCATCGTTATATTTTTATAAAATAAAACGTATTATGTTAGACTTACACGTGCAATGATTAAAATCTATCCAATTGAAACGTATTATTTTCTATTAATTTTTAACTCAAAGTATAAAGGAGCTTCTGATCGAAAAATGACCCAGTTAACAGGTTGATAACGAGGAACAAATTTATTTTTTACAATTTTAACATAATGATAATAAAAGTAGTCTAAACGAATAAAGATAATAACAAGATAGTGGTAAGAAAAATTTAGATAGACTTGTGAGGGCGTATATACAAGGTGTTTCAAAAGGTCTGTAAGTCCCTTTAAGGGGTGATTCCTGAGATGAATTCAAGCAATTTTTTCCTTTGTTAACGAGTTATTAACGAAAAACACTGATCAATCACAGAGCGAGTAAGGCGACTGGTAAAAGTCGCTTTCACTTCTTGATAAAGATTAGGATACGGCACTTTGCTATTGAGCAGAAAGCGACGAACATCGAAATGTTCGCCAGTTTCTAGATCATAAACTAATGTAAGGATGGTCGAAAGCGGGGATAGGGCAAAATATGGCAAAACACAAAAGTCTCAAAAAGATTATTTTATTCTAAACCGTCTCCTAACGCGGGCTTAGCTAGACTGCCCTTTGTCTCTCCTCTTCGTACGTTTTCGGAAACCCCGGGCCCCACCACTCGAGCGGGCCATGTGCATTTCTGCCTAGCCGATTTCCCAGTCACTTGGTGACCAGGCATCTCACTCAGGCAGTGTCATAAATTAACCCTCATGCAGGGCCTTGGTGCCGTAGGCGCTCTTACGCCTTACACTAATAACATGCCAGACGTGAAAATGACCATTCTCAAAAATAGCCAGGGTTCGTCCGTATCATAACTTAAGTCGTTAACTGTCCTTAACATCCTGTATACGCCTTTCGTATATATGGATAGACTTGCTAGAGCGTATTGTAGGGATGTTAGGTTGCTAGCGGGTGTCTCAATGAAGACTCACCAATGGACACTGTCTGATTAATAATGACTATTTATTAACTAATAAATGAACTCAGTATTACAATGTTCGCTCTCTAATTCTCTATTGTTAACTCTCTATACTCGATTCTTGTCTCTCTTGTTCTTGACTCTCTACTCTTGACTCTCCTTGATTAACCCGCACGCGCATTTTCTCCATCCATATATTCCCTGATTCTCTCTTCTTCTATCTCTCAATCTCTTTCACTCTGCTCAGGCATTCTCAGAAACTCTTCGGTCACACGATATTCCCTGTCACTCGGTGCAAATACTCTTTTCTCGCACGTCTATCGCTCGGCCCAAACACTCGTCCCTCGCACCTCTATCGCTCGGCCCAAACACTCGTCTCTCGCACTTCGATCACACTGTCCCAAACACTCGTCTCTCGCACTTCTATCACACTGTCCCAAACACTCTTTATTCACACCTCTGTCACTCCAGATTAAACATTCACACCTCAGACTTACCATTCCTACAGTATTTATACGCCTTTCATAGTAAAAGGGTTAAATATGAATCGAGTGGTTGGTAAAGTGTTAATACAACCGGCTTCGCTGCGATAGTTATCGTTTGTCAACTCTCTAGCAGCCGATGACGCACGGCGAAATCGTATCTCTTCCGGTGGTCGCGTTTTTTCATCCGCTCCTCGAACGCGGTGCTTTCCACGTTTCTGTACGATACGCCTGTCGTCTGTTTCTTATTGTGCCGCGCGACAAATGGAAGTCTGTCGCGGAGTCGACCGGTTTTTGTTTCGAACGAGAAACGACAAATAATTGCGTGAAACGGGTTGCTCGTCTAAAAGTAATGCGCTCGCGTTGAGCAACGCTGTTCGCGGAAATTATGTTGAATCTGTTGGTCGGTGGGGTAGATGTGTTTTCGTTAAGGGTAATTCCTTTTTTTGTCTGTCAGGGTTTTGTAAGTGACACGAGTTTTTGCAAGATGGGTTGCAAAAATATATGCGCAAATATATTCTTGCGATTTATAGGGATGAATGTTTTGGTCGTTTAATTTTTTGGCAAAGCGTAGCGTTTATTTTAATTACGTTTTGTATTTGGTTATATTGAGACTAAAACTAGCGACAATATTTATTGTATTGAGATATGTGCAGTAGGTATTTGAAAAAATATAGAATGCAAGAGAAAATATATTATTTGGAAAATCACGAAGAATATTAAAAAAAATTCAGGGTTAAAGATTTATGGAATGTTGTAAAGAACTGGTTATTTGACCGCTGTTGTGTTTCAGTTTTTATAAAAAATTTTCAAGGAGATTGAAAGAACTTTTATGCTACTGTTTTATATATTAGAATCTTTCTTTCTTTTTTTTTTTTATCGAACTTAGTTTTAATTTTTAATTAATCGTATAAAAATATTTAATATTCCACGGTCGTTTTTTCAAATCAAATTTTAATCGCGATTATTTAATTTAAATAATTTTCATATGCTTCTGGGGACAATTTCCAATGATTAACTAATTTCATTATCCTGAATTTATAAAAATCAATTCTAGAATTCAGTAATTCGTTGCTGCTCTTAAAACTTCATTCCGAAACAATTTGTCGAATTCAATCTCTAAAGAAACGACGTTTCATACGCATATATTTCATGAAGTTTGCTAAATATTAATCAACAGATTTCAGATTTTTCTGCATTTATAGGATATTTAGAGTTGCAAAATTGCACGGAATGCATGTAATACAAAAAAATATGCAAATTATAATATTTTTTTACAATACCTGGTAGGCGAAATAATTTTCTATCTAGGTCCTACTTTTCTTTTTTACTGTGTTCTCAAAATTACGAATTTACATAAATCAGTTTTCACGAGGTTGATTAAAGCCTCTTTATAATCTAAGAAAATTTATTCACATCAGCACCGTCACTCGGTACCATAATTATTCAAAATGTTTCAAAATGTTTCAAAAGAAAATAGAAAGTGATCAACGTTTAGATTCTTTTCACTCAAAATCATCGATTGTCTTGATAAACTTATCGCTAGCTACTTGTAATTGGATCGTGAGGAATAATTCGGTGGATCTGGATACAAAACACAGGAAACACATTTCCGGGGTGTTTAATGATGACAAACGAGCGTGGTTATTATCATGGGGTAGCTGGTGGGCCAACGACGGGCAAAAAACCATTCGTTCAAATTAAGAAGTTGATTCAGATTTAATGGTGTTTTGTTTAGCTACCAGGAACAGGCGGAAGCGTTTCTACTCCTGGCTGTTCGCAGTTCCCTTTTCCCTTTTGTGTTTTTTTTTTATATGTGTGTGTATATATATATATATATTTTTTTCTTTTTTTTTTGGAGTATAACATCGACTTCAAACGAAACTAGGTTGTATTTTACACGCTGGTTTTCAATTTTGAATCGTTTTGCTTTGATGTCGTTTCTCTTTGTCATAGAATCCGCAGTTGAAACTAATTGTAAGTCAAGGAAATTGCGTTCGTTCCTTTATTTTGTGTGTTAGTTTTATAGTTTTCACGGTGAAAAATATTTTACAGTACGGCTGGGACGAAAATTGTGTAGCAAATACTTTTAACAACTTTTATAATAGCTTAATTAGTTGGGATTAAAATTAGAACTACCGCGGTGGTAAAAAATGACCAGTTTCCAACTTCTCGTGTAAATTTTATAAAATCACAATGGGGAATTTTTAGGAATTTTTTAGCAACTTTCTGTAACGAAAAACTCTTGCATTTTATATATTTTTTTCAAATACCTATCGTTTTGAATTTTTTGGTAGAAAAAGTTGCGAAGCGATTGCCCCTGTTTTTTTTTAAAGAATATCAGTATTTGACATCTAAACTAAGAAAATTAGTAAATTAGTAAGTTAATAAAAATTACCGAAGTAAATATATGTGGATCTGTAATGTTAATATTAATTCGTCACTCGAATTACCAATATTTCGAATTTAATAATTTATTTTCTTAGGGATTCTTGCTTTATAGCGCATTGTTACATTTTGTATTGCAAACACATCGTATCATACTTACATTTAGTAAGAATTGAAATCCACCCAGCCAAAATTAATTTTTTTTCCTACTAATTTTTGTTTGTGCTTATGAAGAAGTTTCTGATTAAGAAATGATATTTAAATTAAGAAAATATATATATTAGGTAGTCCCAAAAGTTTCTTTCGTTTTATTAACAAGTAATGGATACATAATATTTTATGTTTTGAAATATATTATTATTTTATACAGGATTCATTTTGCACTATTTATTCACTCCATCTCTCGTTTATTAACAAATACAGCTGAATATTTATTTAAACATTTCTAGACGAAAGCATTGCGTGGAGATAACGGAAGGAACTTTCGGGACAACCTAATATTTTCTAAAATAAATACATGTGGATTTATAATATTTAGTATACTATTAAAAGCAACTAAAAAATGGAACATTTAGTAGCCTACGTGAGATCGAGTTATTTCACCCGAAATTACCCTAATGCAAGAGTCAAAGTAAACCCTTAAACTAACGATCAAATAGGTGCAAATAGACTATCTTTTTCTGGAATTAAAAATTATATTTTTTTTTCAAAGCACACTATCGATATCCAGTGTTTACTAGATTTCCATTTTTAATCACTATTTTATATAATACCAGAAAATAGATTTTAACGTCCACAGGTACTTAATCATTAAATAGGTCATATGCTCCCTAATTACCATTAAACGACCTCATTAATATCGTACAACTACTAAAATCTGTCCAACTATAAATTACTATTTTACGAGTAGCAATTTCAAATATAAACTACGAATCCACACACACACACACATTTGTATGAAGATTAATAATCGTAATCAACGAACTGTTCTCTCATCGGCAATAAAGCAACAGTCATCAGAAAGCAATAAGGTATCATAAAATGTGACGATATTATTGCAAATATAAAATCTCTAAAATCAATGCACCCGATCCGATAACGATATAGAATTAATATTTCCTCGTATTTATTCAAACTAAATTCACTTCCTTCGAGCTAAGTGATTTTCCCAACCGGTCGATACCAGCGATAAGTCACGGAACCTCTCGTCACAAGCATTACACGCTCTCACGAGTATGTTACACGCATGTAAGCATTCGTACAGGTGTGCGTGAGACTGGTCCGTGCAACGTTAGCTAAATTCTCGTTACTCTGGCGGCTGTGTTGGCCACGCGTAATCCGCTTTAATCCTTGCAAAAAGACGAGCCGAGGCTCAAGTGGATCAAGCTGGCATTGGTCGGACGTGCAGTAGTACATCCATAGCAGAACCGTTAGTCGACGACTCGATGTACGGACTAACGTGGATTTATCCTCGTTTCTGGAAGCGTGTGTTTTCGACGCGATGTCATGTTTCATGTTTTATTGAATATCTGAAATCTTTCAGTGATTTGTTTGATTGGTGATCATTTATGAAATAAGGCGAGAAAGGCGTCTGATTTTTTTTTTTTTTTTTTTAATTCAGCGGGAGGTTCTTTTGCTCTGACTGCGAGGTTATTAATTAGAAATTGATATTTGGCTTTTAAAAATGTGTGCGATTTGAGGTGTATAATTTATATTTTGTATATTTTGTATATTTTATATATAAATTTTTATATATTTTTTATTAATACTAGAACTACCAACGATTAAAATATACTTATTTCTATCGAAGAAATCAAAGTGGAAAGTATATAAAATAATCGTAACCAGTCGATTCCAAAACACTCGTAATGAAATTAATTAAAAATAATACGTCTATAATAATAAAACTTTGGCTATCGGTAGAATAAGTTAGGGAATAATAGTTCAGCCTTCTTAACACTAGAACTACCGACGATTAAAGTACACTTATTTCTATCGAAGAAATCAAAGTGGAAAGTATATAAAATAATATGTAATGCAATTCAGACAAAAGTTTATCTATATTTTTAATAGAAAATCGCGGAAAATCTGTCCAAAGGCATCGTAGTTAATTATAAAGATTCTGTAAAAAATTACAAATGGGTCATTTTGACCGCATTAATAGTTCTAGTATTAACGTAACGAAGGAAAATTAATAAAGCTATTGTGTTGAGTTTCTGCTATTATTCTGAGTATATTTTAATTCTAGTGTTAACGTAACGAAGGAAAATTAATAAAGCTATTGTATTGATTTCTGTTATTGTATTCATTCAAAGATTATGTATGAATAAGAGTGCAAGTATATTTTTAATATTAAATGTATCAATTTTGTTTGGTACGAAGAAATTTATTATAATAATATTTGATTAGTTCTTGTGACAATGAAATAATAGCTTAAGTTTCAAATCTTGCTGTAAATTTGTGGCAAATGAAACAGTAATGAGATGAACGAGACACAGAATGTTTTTATATTTGTAAGATACGAATGTTATTTATTTTTTATTCGCAACTTCCTGGAGTCATCGAGGCAGATCATTTATAGAATATATTTTTATTTTAAATATTCGCAAAATATGTTGTGAATAGTAAAATATTCGGTAAATTTAGTTTTCTTTCATACTGGGTTTAATTTTTTCTCATCGACTAAACCTTTCGCTTATCTAATACCTAGTTTAACCGTTTGATAGCCGATGAGAACGATCGCGCTCCTCTCGTATCGTGCCAAAGTGCAAATAACTCTTCTTCATCTTCTTCTTCTTCGTATTAGTTTTTACGTCGCATCGACTACGTGCACAACTCTTCTAACGAAACGTAAAAAATATATCCGTGCTTCTAACAATCACTAATTTATAAAAATTTTAACTCTTTTCACTATTTTCCTACTCGATAAAAATGACAATTTCGCTTAACATTTTTGTCGCTTAAACGGTTAAAATTAAGCATCGAGAAAACGAAACGTAATAAATTATATTTAGCCACGTTTTATTTTATCGCAAGACTCGCAACAATTGTTTATGCTAACGATGTCCAACGTACCGAGCCAATTCGAGGTGGAAAATTAATTTCTTCGGCTTAACAATCGCGGCACGTAATCGGTTCGATCGAAGGCAACGCGATTAACTTGTGTCGAGGGTTTGAGCGAGGTCAAGATCGAGTTTTCTCTTGTAGCCTTGCCTCTCGAAGAATAATGATAACTTCCACGGGAAACGATGATAGAAGAGATTAGCCGGAAGTGGTACACTCGAGACCAAACTGAAATCGTCTGAAGGCTTCTCGCAAACAGTTTCTTGCGTTCTTCCTCTACCATCGTTCTTTTTATTTCTATTCATCCGTTTCTCATTATAAACAAAAGTTAGACGTGTAAAACTTTGTACAATTGTATTGTTTCGAGTGAAACAATTTTTTTTTTTTTTATTCTGGAATCTCAGCATCGCTGTGTTTATACTTATGAACAGAGGAACAGTTGGAAACAAATTTTAAATGAAATTCATTCGAAACTTGTTTTAAGAGAAAGCACTTTAAAGTACAGTAACTAACTCAGGATTAACAACGTTTAATTAAAATGCCGCGAAACAAGCCGAGGCGCAACCAACAAACTGTGCATATCCACGGCATTAAAAACTCAACTAATAAATTAAGTACAACTAGCAACGGAATTAATAAAGTTCCACTACAACCCTTTATCAGAATTATGTGACGGAATAAAAAGGTTCCATTGTCGGTGATTATGATTTTTGACGAGGCTGCTTGTAGAATTGTTTTCTAGAGAAATAAAATTTCCCGATTTTTGGTTGGTAGAAAGAATTGTATCATTGTTATCTTTGGATTTCTTTTCTGTTCCTTCACAATATCGGTGAAGAACAAATAACATGATTCTATTTAAAAAATATTAACACGACCTAGTTTTTAACTCTGCTGTCCTCCTTGGCTCTGTGTGACTCGAAACGAAGTTTATTTTGTACATAAATACTCTGCTTTTAAATATTTCTTTACCCGATTCAACGTATTTAATTTTAGCGTTTGCTTCTTTAAGCTTTTGCACTCGTAAACTTTTTTTTAAGTTTCACAGAACTATCGTAAAAACTGGGTCTTGTTTTGGAAAGAAAACGAAGAATTATAACTGTTTACAATGTTTTATATTTGGTTAGATCGCTTTAAAAAAAAATCAAATTCAGGAAAATATAAAATTTATCTTAAAACTTAAGATCCGAAGAAAATCACACGTGTCACGATAGCTGTGTCGGTGCAAGAATTAATATTGTATATTTTGTAATTCTAAAATATTTTATAATTAATAATAGAAAAAAAAAGATTTGAAGGGATTGAAGCTAATAAAAAAAATATTTTAGATATCTTATGTGGAGCCAGACTTCTTATTTTTTTATTTTCAGACTAATTATTTTTATTTTTGCGATATGAAACATATTTTTTTATATCAAAATTTAATCAAATGGAAATTTTCTATCCGGATATCTTATTGGTTATGAAAATATGAAAATTTAGCTAAATTATTAACAGTTTTTAAAAATAGACTCGGACCACAAAACGGTTAACCCTTTGCACTCCATGCGATTCTTTATCACCGAAGAAAAGAAGTTTCATTTCGAACGCAAAAATTTACTATTACTTGTGAAAGTACCTGTTTTTATTTATTTTACAAATATCCTTTTTCCTCTCGCAAACGAAACATAAATTTTTAATTTTCTATGTTTGGTTGACTTTCTTTAGACAGCGTGCTGTGATAATAATTGAAAAACATTTGGTTGCAAAATAATTAGGAATTTAAGAAGAAAATTGTAGAGGCCTGCGAAGGAAAGTCGTATCTTTGTTTAACGTAATTTAATAGAATCATTAATGAAGATTTTTATTTTCTTCATTAATGAAGAAAACATTAATGAATTATAAGGTATTATTTTTTAAAATTGACACTGTCAGTTCTCAAAAACGAACGATGCCTAAACGGAAATTTCACAGTCGGTCCGCAGGGACCGGCGTGGCGCTTAACGTGTTAACCCTTTGCACTCGAAGTTCTTTTTCATTCATATTACCAGCAACTCGAAGCAGTTTCGATGAAAAAATCATATTTATACATACGTAAATGATGCGCGCATTCAAAGGAAAGACATCATTGTATATTATTATTTTTTTTTTAATCGATTATAGATTCAAATGTTGTGGTATATAAGGAAACAAAAAACTATAACATTATTACATTTTGTAATCGTCCAAGGTGTGATACCTCTTGGTATGAACTAAATATTATTTGCATTGTCTCCATAGTTGAGCCCTCGAGTTTGAAGGCAAATTTTAAATGGTTCCGCTCCGGAGCCCTCGAGTACAAAGGGTTAAATGAGAACCAGATTGTTCCCAAATGTTTAATCGTAGAAACACCCTATCGTTAGTTTTCTCAATTCGTTGGCGTTCTTCGCGGTTCTATGTTATCGTTGTTTCTGTTTCAGTGCTTGGCAGTTGTCGGAGCCAAGATTGCGGACACGAAAGGCTGACGAAGTGCGGAAGGCCTCTCGTGAGAAGCAACAACGACCTCAGCTTCATGGTGAAGAACGAGGATTTTCAGAAACTATGCTCGTAAGTTTTTTAACCAACTCATAGATTACAATGTCGCTTCGTTTGCTTTCAAAGGAGTTCATTTGGATGATGTTTCGCGGATTTTCAACCCTTATTCGGATTATTGTAACTATAATGGACCCTGCACAGTTTCAAACTAATCGCAAACATGTTTTGGTACGTTGTTATAATTACTTGAAAATTTGTGTAATCCTTTATTATCTCGTCGAATTAATAATGCTGCAATGTAAATTAGTTCGCATTCACCAATTACGCAACTAAATAATAAGGTCGATGAATTTTCGAGATGGCTGCGACTCCATGACGAATCCAAAGAAGGGTTAAAAAAAAGTTTTTACGCGTTTCTCGTAAATATATCATTTATTCGGTTCTTTAAAAATTCTATGGCTCTCCGTTTAATTCTTATTTGAAAAATTTTTGATCAACGGAAAAAACTTTAATGCGACGTGAATTTTTGGAACACCCGTTTCTCTCAATTTATTGATCTTGTTCGTTTATTTATTTTGTTCCTTTCTTTCTTTTTTTTTTTTTTTCTTTATCGAGCAACTTGAGAAACGAGTTTCGAAGATTGAAAGAGAATTCTAATAAGAAGGTTCGCTAATTTGCTGAAACTTGGAAGGACCAACTACTCGAGATTTCTTAGGAGTTTTAAATAGCCTCTTAAGAGTTTCTAGTTAATTTTTGAGAAGTTTGACGATCAACCCTTTGCGAGAATAATTTTTCCTTTCCCGTTCCGTGTGAGACGGATTCGTTGCAATTAATTCGAAGCAGATATTCCAAGTTCAAAGTGTTTCATCAATTTAGCACTAAAACAACCGGCTTGTAATTTCTCGTAGAAATTCTATAAATTTACAGCGATGAAACTTTGGGGATTTTTTTATGATTTTCTGTAAAAAATATAGATAAAGATTTGTTTTCCTTACATTTTGTATTTTTTAGAATATTTATCATTTTTATTTCTTGGGGTACAAGTAGGTCTACTTTAATCGTCGGTAGTTTTAGCGTTAAGACACGGAATGTTTTCTGCAGAATGTTTGCAATTGTGGCACAACTGAAGAAAGAGCGATTTTACGATTTTAAAAATGAAAAAATAAGTCCGAAACGTAGAATGAATTTTTTTTACGGAAAAACGTCAGTGTCCCAATTCATTTGTCCTTTATATTTTATATTTTATTTGGTGCTCTTCTAAATAGTCGATTGATTTCGTTTAATTTTCCCATAGTTTATTTATTAATAGCACAAATTTAGTTTATAAATTTTATACCAGATAAAAGTATAAAATTTTTCGTAAACTCGGTTATGGGTAAAATTGTCATTAACGTTAATTAATAATCGAAAACAGTATTTACCAGTTGTGCGAATTTTAAAAACGTGTGATGTTTAAAAATATTCCGTTTCGTATACAGAAAAGTAAAATGTTACGTGAATTTAACCGAGGTAATTTTCACGAGAGAGAAAAAAAAAAAGGTAAACAAAACTGATGATTTTTGGATTCAAATAATTATTTGTCTGTTTTTTCAATGGTCATTAAATCGCAAAGTATTCGGTGACAAACACACTATGTTAAATACTTCAGCAAAAATTCAATAACAGCGCAACGCCCGGAGATATTTTTTTGAAAATCAAAACCAACCAATCGATGTTTAATTCCACTAATAACTCGCAGTTGTGATACATATTTTCACCTTTTTTTTTTTTTTTTTTTGTTATTCGTGAAATTTACCCAACTCGTTCTGAAATATTAATACCAAATCCATTATGGAACGATTAAGTAAATACTGAACGGAAACAGCTGTGCAACGTTTGCGATACTTTTATTTTTACCTTCGGTAACTCACAAATATACGATCTATTTGTTTAGCGAGGCAAAAATATAAAATTTCGAGCAGCAATTAACGAAAAGGCTAAAAATTAGATATCTTGATTTCTAGAAAAATTATTTCTTCGCTCAATCCAGGGTTCGGCGAACCACTGCTCGCGTTTGCGATTAATTTTCACAACACAAATTTTTAATATCGTTCGAATGAAATATTATTGTAATGGAAAAAATTAATTCCATCTTTCTCGTCAATAAATACGTGTTTCAATTGGTATCATAAATGAAGGATGTATGAAAATATTTTCATTTTTTAATTAATTACTCGTATACATTTGTAATAATCTCAATTTTTATCTCTTGGCTCGAAAAACAAAAAAATATTTGACAATCTCTCGGGAAAAAGAGTTCGCCGACCTCTCTGGGCTAATTAATTGAATTATTTCGTATAATGTGTCGATAAATTGTTTGATATCGGCAGAACTTTGCAGTGGATTTAAATAATTATGCATTAAGAGCAGAAAGAGAAAATTAATTAAATAGAACTCAGTACAAAAGTAGAATACGATGTGCAGTCAAACAATAAACCGAATTATTTCCGTTATCTTCGTTACCATGCAATGAAAACAATTCGATTAAAGGAAACGAATATATCGATTAAAAGTCCATTTGTAAAAGATACCAATTTTGGAATAAGAATTTCCTTTGGAAAAATTAATTTTTCTTTCATTGATTTTAAGCTATCAAACTTTTCTGTTAGTTTAAGCAATGGTTTACGGACAATTCTCCTTCCATTGAAACGATCTTATCGAAAAGCTGATTCAACTTGAAGTCAGATACTGGCTTAAACGTGTAAATTCCTCGTGAGATCGATGAACCGCGTTTGGTGATGGGCATTCAATTTCCTGTGTCGCAAGAAAGTTGCAAATTGCTTCTCCAATAATGTTGTCCTGAACTTTGAATCGTTTGGAATGTTAGTCGATTAGGTGCATGTAAAAATTGCCAGGTTTTCGGAAAGTTTAAATGGATAATTTAAAATAGTAAACTATTTTTAATGCTTCGTGGACCGTGAAATTGAAGTTGGAGTTTTTTAAAATCGTTGAACGTAGGAAAAAAAAAAGAAAAAGAAGAAAAATGTGCGGAACAATTTAAAGTTATTTAATTTCGTGTTCGTATAAAATTTAGAATTGTAATTACGCTCCGTATTATCCTCTGAAACGTAATATCTTAGTTGTTCCAAATTAAACAATGTATTTTTTAAATAATCCTCAATAGTATACATCAGATCGTTGAAAAAAAATAAATAAATAAATAAAATTGTAAAGAAAATTAGTTGATTCCACGAAATTTAATTTTGTATAATTTCACTTTTCTGTTTTACAAATGAAACATTGCATTCGTAAATTAAACGAAACATTATATTTCGTTAAATGCAATTTTTTTTATGAAGATTGTTTAAAAAGAATATAGATCCTTTTACATGTAAAGGAAATCGTACAAGATTCTCAGACGTTTCGAATTTTTCTCGGAATAAAGGGAAGAGTTGATTTCAACGGATAAAAATTACACGGCTTCGTTCGTTAAAAGGTGCAGTTGCAGGTGCAGCGTTGCATATGCAGAGTAAGTAAGGGTACAAAAGGGTAGTGCTCGTTAAACCGTTCAGCTTTTCTGGTTTTACTTTTTCTAGTCTTTGACCAAAAAAGCGGCACAGGGATGTGTCTCGGTTACACGACTCACCCCTTGAAAGAATAGCTAATAAGTTCGTGGCCAACTCTAAGTCTCCAGAATGAAATAGTCGCTCCTTTGAACTTTACAATTTTCGTAAAGAACCATATTTTTTACCAACACATGCGACAAAATTCAATATTGAATTTTTCAACGCATACTTAATTATTCAAGAAACAGTTCCTTTTCCGCAATTTCTTTTCTTCATCTTTTATTTTTCTCCGAAAGATGAAGTTTAAATATCACGCTTTAAATATCAATAATAATAATAATTTTTCATACTGTTAACTTTTCCAGTATTGTAATAATTTCTGAAATCAATTGCAACTTTAACTCCATTTAATTTCATTTTTTGTCAGGCACAACGCAAGCACAAAATTAACTAAAATATCGCATTGCACGTAAAATATAGCGAACACAAATTTCAATGCAATCTAAAGAAAAATGGCGCTTCAAATAATATTTATAGCGTCATTAACGTTAAAAGAATCAAAGAGGGTTAAATGACCGGTTCATAATTTCTCACAGAAATTCTACATATTTTTAACCGTCCAGTTTTCAGTATTCTCTGTGACTTTCTGTAAAATATAAAATTAAACGTTCGTATCTCTCTCCTTATTAGATTTATTATTCTAATTTTTTTTTTTTTTTTTTTTTTTTTTAATATATAAATAGGTAGTTTTTAGCGTTCAAATTTCTAAAATTTCATACCGAAGTTACACAAAGTCAAACATTACATAAATCACGACAATCGCGAATATTAACAAATACCAACAAATACGAACGCAAAAAAAATATCCATTTATACGTTTTATTTTATACAAAACCCTCCATAGCGGTCGCGATGTTCATATTGAATAGGATCAGTTGAGCGTGCTATCGAACGCGCGACGTGCACTGTTGCAGATGACGCTAAGGCAGCGAAAACGTGATTCAAAGGGCAAATCGAGCGGCTCTTTGCTCGGATAAATCGCGTTTACGTTGAAGAGAGACGTCGATAGGAGAAATATCGGAGCGAATTTTCGGGAGCCGACCAAATCAGCCGGTGGAACGATAACGCGCGCACGTGTACATAAAACGGCCCAACGTACGAGCGCGCGTGATTTTCCAAGTAGCAGCGCGCCGCTTTTCGAAAACCGTAAATTTCCACCCCCGGGAAATTATGCAGCGATTTCTTTCCCCGGGAACGAGATTAGAGAATGGTATTCTCGAATTGCCGGAAAATAAGCAATGCGATGGAGAGGAATCGAGAAATTGTGGATCGCGTTAAATTTTAACCCTTCGCACTCGAGAGACGACTCTCGTTCGCCGTTTGGATTGATACAGCGACTCGAACTGACTGATAAGTGACAATAATTGCCATATTAACCCTCTATGGCCCGAATTTTGTCTGCTTATTGGAGAAAAAATTACGATTGATTACAATTTTTTACTTTGATTTGAAAATGTTTTAACTAATATTAGGTTGGAAACTATGAAACGGGCGTTGAATGAAAATAAAAAACGAAAAGCGCAATTTTTCACATTATTTATTATATTCAATTGAAATAATTTCCATTGGGATCTACGACTTTTTGCCATCGATTGGGCAAATCGTATATGCCTTTTTGAAAAAAATCTTTATTTTTAGAGTTAATAAACAATTCAAAGTCTTTTATAATATTATTTTGAAAATTCTTGGAACCAATATCGAGCATTTTTTTCATCGGTGGATCCATCTCCGAATGCCTGATTAATATTTCTCGAAGCTTGAGCCGCGGTGTGATTTAATTTAAACTCGTACAAGAAGAGTAGATGTAAATCGCGCTTTGTTTCCATCTGGTTTAGGATAAGAATAAAATAAAAATGGGATACAAACGCGAAAAAATTTTACAAAATGAGTAAGAAGAATACCTTTAAGCTTTATAAATAAAAATATACATTATAAACAAAAAACGCCCGTTTCATAGTTTCCGACCTAACAATTACTGTAGATGGATCGTGGTGTCGCTACAGTAATGCAGTAATCAAATTTAATAGCGCAGTGATAACTAAATAAAATTAATTTTTGAAAATATAGATACATCAATTTTTAAATCACACGGTCCCATAGAGGGTTAAGTTGCCGATTGATTAAAAAAAAAACATGAAAACGAGATATCTCGTGACCCGGTCGCAACGTTCGATTTGTCAAAAACGAGATATTTCGTGACCCGTACGCAATATTTTAAGTAACATCAGAGAACTATTTTTGAGCATATATTATTTATTCAACACTGCAAATGTCCTCAAATTCTTTTCCATCTAAGCATTCTCTCGTTTCACCAAAAAACTTCCTAATTCTGATGAAAATGTGTGTTTAACGTGAAATTGAAAAAAAAGGAAACTTGCATATTGGCAGTAGCTGTTTCATATTTTTCTAAAAATTAGCAAATTTTTTAACGAAAGAAAAACTCGATTGTGTCAACAAATATGAATTCTAGAAACGATAAAAATGTACGATAAAAATAAACGCAACACGTACCGAGACTAAAATTAAATTAAAAATTTCATTTCATAGATCTATTCATTTATTTCAATTGCTTCATTGTTATTAGAAAAATTCCAATCCACAGAATTGCATTGTGAAAATATTCAACTGAAGTTGAACGAGCAATCAATTTGAAACCCGTGTCTCCGCGTTTCAAAACGAATTTGCATAGGAAACTGCATGGACGCAAAGCGATCGGTCGGGTTTTCATTTCGTCCGAAATCAGGGATTCGCGATGATTCTTGAATTTCGCGTACGCGTGCCGGTAATTTCGCGGTGGCGTGAGTAAGACGAATTCAGGCGATTTCCCACAGCTCGAATTGCGATTGAAATTTGAAATTTTAATGCCGAGGCTGGCGCGCTACACTTGAACAGACTGTTATCCGTGCCCGTGGTTCGTAAATTGGTTACGTGGATTCAACACGCGAAATAATGCATCTTAATTGATCCGATAGGAAGAAAATGAAAGGCGTGCAGCATTGGGATGAGGTGATCCAACTGCACCGTGCGAAACTATCGTTGGCAATTAAAAATGTATCAGCCTTGATATTCCGGATGTATGTTCAAGGTTCGTCACCTTTGTCACTGCCGTGACTTCATTTATTTTGAAGTACGATCATTAAACGAAGAGGTTTATATAAATTAACGTTTGAATAACGGGTAAAGATATTTCTGAATTCGGATGATTAGTTTCATTGGATCACTCTCAGACGTTTATAAATCGGGTAAACGCAAATTGTGTTAGATCGGTGCATGTAAAATTGCTGATTTGTTCATGAATAATTGACTATAGTTGTTTAAAAATTAAAGTATAGCAGGTTAAAAATATTCTATCGAAATACAAATAATGTATGAGAAATCAAGGAAAATGCAGCCGTATTAATGAACCCGAAGAGCACTATTTTGTTACACGATAATGCTTTCTTCTAATTATTTTAAAATTAGCAAAATTAGAGAAAGAACAAGTTCAGAAATATTTTATCGAAATACAAATAATGCATGAGAAATCAATGAAAACACAGCCGTATTAATGAACCTGAAGTGTACCATTTTGATACACGATAACGCTTTCTTATAATTATTTTAAATTAAATTATTAGCAAAATTAGAAAAAGAACAAGTTCAGAAATATTTTATCGAAATACAAATAATGCATGAGAAATCAATGAAAACACAGCCGTATTAATGAACCTGAAGTGTACCATTTTGATACACGATAACGCTTTCTTATAATTATTTTAAATTAAATTATTAGCAAAATTAGAAAAAGAACAAGTTCAGAAATATTTTATCGAAATACAAATAATGCATGAAAAATAAAAAAAAATAAAAAAAAATACCATCCTACTAATAAATCTGAGAGACACCATTTTGTTACACGTGTACTACGTGTACTACCTACTTATAAATTTTATTTGGGAAAACGACATTTCATACGTACCAATTTAATAATAAAGATCTCTGGTACAAAGTTCCTCGAATTACGTAATCTATTTGCCCTGTGACCAGAACCGGAGAGAACCACGCGGTTAAATTTTATTCCCATCGAAGCTCAATCTGGTCCTTACCCCCAACGGTGGCGATCCATGCGATAATCTTAAATTTTGCAAGCATTGACTCGTGTACGCGCTACTCGTTCGCGCTTTCTTCAATTTCCTCCGGTCCGTGAAATTGAAATTGAAATCTGAAATTTAAATGCGCCGCCCCCGACGGGGATGGAGGGTGATATTCGACGAGTGTCGAGGAAGGTTAAAGGAAATAAAAGGGAAACTGTCGGGATCGCTCCAATAAGCAACAGCAAGATAATTGCTCCGCTGGCGAGTAAAGACGTCCCGGTTTCCGTTATTGGAATTTTTTCTTTCGTTTTTTTTCTCTTTTTTTTTTATCATTCTTCTTTCATCGCTGCAGGTATCGGTGATAATAGAATTGTCGCGTTGGGAGGAAACTGAGTCCTCGAGTATAATTCTGAATTATTTCGCGTCATTACTGAAATATTTAGCAGTTATCGATCCGCTCCTTCTCATTCGAATTGTTTAAATATTTGAAAATGATCCATCCTATTTTTGCAATTATCTCGATGAAAGTCTGAGATACTTTAATTATTCGTTGATTAAATGTTTAAGTATTTCCGGTCTTCTCTTTTTAATTCTCTGGTTGTTTGAATGTTTAAAACTTTCTTATTTAACTTCTGTTATTTAAACAGTTAGAAAAGATTAAGTTTCTTTGAATCTTCAGTTCTGTAAAATCTGTTCGTTCTGTAAGAAGTATCGAACATGCAATTTAAAGTTTAGAGCGAGGCGGTATACAACACTGTATTTCAATGAGAAGTAAAGCTGATATTGTTGATTGTTATTTAAAAGTCTCTTTACTCTCTTGCCAAGATTTCTTCTTAATTAAGAGTAAAAAAAGAAAAAAAGTGCTGTTCGTATTAAGAAAATCCTCTTAAGATCCCTTACCTAGAATCTCTTCAGGCTGCCCCTGTCTTATTAAATTTATTCTTATTAAATAAGTTTTATTTTTGTGCCGCGTTATAAAAAACTTTGTTATTTATGAACACTTAAAAAATGAGGAAAAATTTATCGTTGTAAAAGTGGTTAAAACGATGATAATAATTAAATTTGCTAAAGTTGGTGGCCTTCTTTTTACGAATAAAGTATTTTGTTGAAAGAAACAATTTATGTATTTATTTTTTCTATTATTAACTCAAAACTATGTTTGCATAGATTATTTGAATTTTAGCAAATCAGTAACTTTGTACATCTTTTTATTCTTTATTTTTTTCTTTTTTTTTCAATTTGCAGCGCTTATATAGTTTCATTCAGTAAAATTAATTAATTTTTGATTGTTAATATAATGTATCCTACAATTTTATATTGAAAGCAATGTTTTTCAGTACGTTAGGTATTTTCTTGATTACTATACATTGTTTTTTAAAATATTTAATCAACCTAAACAAAATTTACTTCTTTCTCCATAAAACTACCAATTCTTTCAAGCAATCAAGCTCGAATCAAAATCAAGTTCATAAATAATTAGCACGTACCACCGTTCACATAAAAATGTCTCTTTTTCTTACAGTTCTAGTTGATAAATACCATAAATGAATTACAATTTTTACCAAATCTTACAAACCTTGCGTCAAATCGCGAAACCGTATCAGAAACAAAACTTCTCTCGACCTACAATTTTAATAATTCCAAAATATTCTTTTCGCTAAACGGTACCCAATTTTCTCAAACTATTTTCACCTCCTCAAAAAAAAATCCACAGATTCTCTCAATTCGGTTTCTCGTCACACTGCCAACTCCAACGGCGAAAAATTCTTAACTATGCGCTCGACTGCAATTAGTTGTTGTCGAAATTCTGTGAGTCACGAACGAACCCTCCTTCGAGACATTCTTTCGCCGCGGAAACGACGAAATTGCGCTCGTCGAGTCAAAACGTTCTTACCGAGCGTCGTCTCGTCGGTGCGTTGGACAATTTGTATCCCCTTATTATGGTGCTCGTTGGAACGAGTTGGCCGGAATTCGTTGGACGTTACATTAAATCCCGCCGGAAGTTTCTCCGGATCGTAATTACCATTATAGTTTCATGGCTACATTAAGGATTCTTTCTTGTTTTTCTCGCAGAAACCTCGAGGCTAGCACCAAGTGCATCCAGACGTACACGGTCGACTGCATGGAGGAGAAACAAAGGGAGCACTTCAACTCGTTGTACGTGGGTACCAACAAGGTGATCATGGAGCTGTGTCAAGATGGCCCTTATCAGGACAGTAAGTTGAATAACTACGTTGTTACCATTACATTCCACGATGCAATTAGAGGGTGGGTAGGTCTGGATGGCGGTTGAAAAGTGATCCGAGTGTTGGTAATTCTAATGATAGGGAACTGCTAATAGGGTATTGTTATTTCGTTACATTTTGTGTATTGGGATCAGATTTACGGTATTCATTAATTCGACGGTTTTCAGATTTCACGATTACCGTCCTAGCATTCTGGTTACCGTTCGGGAGGAGACGTCTCGTTTTTGTGGGATCGTATTATTCGTAACTAATTGACCGCTGATTTTTGTGCATTTATAGAAAGTTTAAAAGTACGAAGTTGTGATATGATAAAATGTGACGTGATAAAATATAAAATATATTTAAATTGTAGCGCTTTTTATAATATCTGGTAGGTGAAATAGTTTTCCTTCTGTAAGAGTCGCCACTACCTGCGACGGGACGGCGCCAGTAGATGGGCCTCTCGAGTGGTGGTGCGAATGTATTTATGGTTGCGAGTGAGACTGATCCGGGTATGTTTGGAAAAGTGTGACCGTGGACGAATCTTGGATGGTCGAAAGAATGTTAGCGAAGAGTGTCTGGGTTATGTCTAGCGTATGTTTGAAACCGAGAAACTGGCCCGTGGGAATGAAGTCTACGTGACTGCGTGATTGGAAGGGATGGATGCGAAGATTTTGAGTGCGAGTGAAAAAGGAATGTATGTGGAAAAAAGATAGAACGATCGAGGGATGTGCATTTAAGCGAGTGAATGTTCGGGGCGCGAGAGACTTTGTGGCAAGAGGGCAGTAAGGAAAGAGAGTAGCGAGGAGAGACATATAGTGATTAAGAGTATTGTTAGTATTGTTGAACTTCAGTTATTATTATTATTGTTATGTTATAAGCTACAATAAAAATAACATATTAGCGTATGAGACACAGTAACCTTATAATGTAACTAACATACACCTGAATTGATAACAAAGTGATATATATTTACAGTTAAAACAGGCACAAGTAACAATTTACACTTTGTCGTATAAATTAATGTCTCTAAGAAAAAGTAAGAGCTTCCTACGTAGTAACTGGTCATTCAAAGGGAATAATGGACTTTATTTTTCAACTTTTTATTATTAAAAAAAAAAAAAAAAAGGCAATGTCGAAAACAGTATATGAAAAAATACATAATACAAGGGTGGCAAATATTTATCTATATTTTCAACAGAAAATAACGGAAAATCCTTAAAAAAATACCATAGTAAATTTATAGAATTTCTATGGGGAAATTAGGAGTTGGCCACATAGTTCTAGTCTTAATTCTCGAGTTATATTAGACAACAGCTTTTCGTTCAAATAGTAACTTAAATAACATCTTTCAACAGTATCCACTCGCAGTTGCATAATTAATTCAATTTTCCTATTCCGCTTCGATATTCAAGTCCTGGTATGACAGTACCAGAGTGACGACTCGATGAATTAGAATTCATCTTGAACAGAGATATTTCATTCTGAAATAAGTGACACGCTGTCGAATGTTGACACGAATCTGCCCATTTTATTGAATTCGTTCATCTGTTCGGTTCATTGATCGATTTACCTCTCGATTCGACGCCGTTCTTCGCATAGTATTCGTTATCGAACATGTGCTCTTTTTATAACAGCATGACGTCTTAATCCTAAAGTTGGAATTTCGATTTCCACACTGATTCCTGGAAACGTCTTGAATCGACTCGAATTCAGGGGACTGAAACAGCTACGATATTCCTGTAATTTCGAGAGTGCAGAATGCATTATTGAGGTGAATACCTCATGGTTGACCTCTGTTCCTAAATCCATCGATATCTGGAAATCTGTGGGACGATTTCTGAAGATTACCAAAACGGTTACGTGAAATGTCTTTGATATAAATTGATATCAGAGTCGATAATGGAGTATATTAGCAGAAATTGTATTTCGTTTTATGAATTAACCTTTTACAACGATACCTGACTTACAAGGAATGCTACGGAGTTGAAATTTTTATACGATCTCAAACTAGAGGGTGAAAAATCTATTTGATAGTATATCTTGAAAACCGTTGGAGATAGAAAGAAAATTCAAATATACGGTTTGGCCATTTTTTAATTTCCAATCCAGCTGTGTAAAAAGTTCGTACAAAAATTAATTCGTTTAAAAACTTTTGCACTCCGCGTTGAGGGCTGATATCACCTCTTCAAAACGAACGATGACCGATGTAAAAAAAATACGCGTCGAATGTTTTTTTGAGATCTATATCGTATAAAAATTTCATCAAAATTGGAACGTGACGTTCCTTGTAAGTTAGGCTTTTGAACGATGGAAATTTCGGTTGTTCTTGTTAATTTTGGGTTAATATTTTAATTTCAGTATCTCAGTTATCATTAACCATTTATAAAATGTGAAATATATTATTCTGATACGTATGAGGTCGGTAAATAAGAGTGACCGTTTAAATGAAGCTAAGAAAACAAAACTAACACCTTTGCAAAGAAACAAGTCATATAATTATATTAGAAAAAAAAGAATGATATAAATAATGAATAAAATTGGATCCACTGGTACCGAACATAATTTACAACCACATTTTGCGTGAAAAAAAATTTAATTTTCCAATACTCTAGCGCTCGAATCAATTTCTTACTTCGCACAAACCTTCCTCTCAATAATTTCTTTTATCGGTCACTTTAATTTTCCTCGAATCAAAATTGTATTCGTCCCCGTTGTTGGTTTGACGGGAAAATTTTATTCGCGCCGATACATAATACCTGTTCCATCGTGTGTTCGGTCGGGTGACGCGTTTGTCACGCTACGAGAAATTGTAGCTCGTTCTTGAATGTCACCATCGAATACATTGTCGATATTCGTGTAATCTCGAGAGTGCCGAATACATTATTGACTTTAATGGCCAATGGATTTGGACTCAGCACAGATTATGCATGATTCCATAGACGTATCGTGAAATTCCTTGTATAATCGTAGAACGCGTCTTCCATGGGATTTCAAATTGGATCATCGAGATTGCGACGTTTTAACCGCTTTGTTCCGATCGATTCTAAATCCAAGTCACGCGATTTATATCAGGTCATCTCACAAGTAATATCATTCCCTGAAAATAAATTTCGGAGTAAAATATTAACACTAGAACTACCGAGACGGTCAAACCGACCGGTTTGCAGTTTCTCATATAAATTCTATAAATCTATAATGATGCATTTTTAGGAATTGTGTTTTTCTGCAACGAGAATCAATAAAGATTTATTTCCCTTGCATTTTATATTTTTCTGAAATAGCTGTTACTCTGAACTCTTTGGTTGAAATAGGTACACTTCAATCGTCGGTAGTTCTAGTGTTAGTGAAGTGACAAGACGATCATGTCGAAAATTAGTTCCTTTATGTTGGAAATTGTTGAAAAAAATGTCATATATTCAAAACTTAGAAATAATTATTTGAAACTCATACATTTGTAATACTCTTTCAAAAAATAAATCATCTCTAAGAAGAATGTTGTTCTTACAATACAGAAAATTGTTCGCATATTTGGTTGAAAAGAATTACAACCTAATAAGAATCATATATAAAAAGTTAGCGTCCGATAAAGGTTAATAGATAAATTAGGAAGCGATGACCGACTTTGTTTTAAAGATCAGTAGATCCTAGATTTAATTAACATCTGAACTAAAAATATTTCCTGAAGTAGATATGTGTGGATTTATAATAGTTTGTGTGTTAAAATTTGTTGAGAAAAGGAACATTTCATAGCCTACAGAAGAATGAGTTGTCTCACCCTCGAGAGCCATCTTACTCGGAATTATTTTGCATATATTTTATTTTTAATCGTCGATGGGTAAAGGTATCCAACAATTTTGTTTGGAGATATATAAATCATAAAAAACAATCAGTTACATTCATGATGAAAAGTGAATCCGGATAATAATAATTTACATTGAAAATTAGCGTGAAGGAACGATATTACTTAGAGGATGACCTAATAGAATTCTCGTATTTTCATTTCCATCGGTTTCTCCCTCATTTTCTCTCTTTTCAATCCGGCGGACAGTACTTGGCATAGCAGGAAATAGAATAATGCACCCTTGCTCGTGACGTTCACTTATTTGCTCAATTACACCGAAATTCGTTGGAATCCTAAAATATTTACTGGAGCGTGTACTCTGTTTAAGGTTTATTCTCAGATCGGTCGAGTTACCTAATTCAAAGGTTTTCATCGTAACGTTAACTTATTCACTGTGTACACTACAGATAGAAACTTTCGAAATGTTATTGATTTTCAAGATTTTATACGTGTCTGCTGCAATATAAATGACGATGAACGAAGAAGCAGTATTCAGTAGCGGAGTGTCTACTTTTATAAATTAATACTTTATTCGGCTATTTTACAATAAAAATTACGTCCTTAAATTTTCGATGATATTACGAATTTTTCACACTTTTCCAGCAAGTTTTTTTTTTTAATAATTGCATGATAATTCACTCGGATCTTTTTGTAGATAATTTCGTAGTAATTCGCCGCACGTATTTTCTTCATTCTTCTATCCAATTTATTCTGCAAATATTATGTTCAGCGAATTTTTTAACCCTTTCGCGGACGAATGTCGTCATTGTTTCGTAGAGCAAATGTCGCCGCTACAGCGACAAACGAATAGGAGACGCCAATGCGAAAGTTAGGAGAGCGACGCTAGATATACTGCTGCGCTAGCAAACTGAAATTTTCACGCGTGTTTGATAACCTGGTTTCGCAGAACCTAATCCTTCCGCGTAAAAACATTCAAAGATCGGAGATTTAAAGAGGCTCTGCGATTTTTCACAGAAACATAGAATTTTCACAAGAAATATACAGGATGCCCTAAAAAGTCTGTAACTCCCTTTAAGGGACTTAAAAAACACTAACCAATCACAGAGCAAGTAAGATAGCTGGCCGTCAGTGGGTGTATCGACGTCGCACCGTGCTTGTGCCTTAACGAGCAAATTAGAATATATCGAAGCAACAGATATTTTGGGATACTCTGTAGAAACGAGTACATAGGTACCCAGGTATTGCTAACGTGAGGGTTAAATTTGTGTAGAGCCATTGCTCGCGTGGTCCGAATAAGGGTTGAAGTGCTGTTGAAACGCTTACTTTTTTCTCAACACGAACGTGTTAAATAATAAAAAAAAAAAAAANCAATTTTACAATAAAAATTACGTCCTTAAGTTTTCGGTGGTATTACGAACTTTTTCACACTCTTCCAACAAGTTTTTTTTTTAAATAATTGGATGATAATTCACTCGGATCTTTTTGTAGATAATTTCGTAGTAATTCGCCGCACGTATTTTCTTCATTCTTCTATCCAATTTATTCTGCAAATATTATGTTCAGCGAATTTTTTAACCCTTTCGCGGACGAATGTCGTCATTGTTTCGTAGAGCAAATGTCGCCGCTACAGCGACAAACGAATAGGAGACGCCAATGCGAAAGTTAGGAGAGCGACGCTAGATATACTGCTGCGCTAGCAAACTGAAATTTTCACGCGTGTTTGATAACCTGGTTTCGCAGAACCTAATCCTTCCGCGTAAAAACATTCAAAGATCGGAGATTTAAAGAGGCTCTGCGATTTTTCACAGAAACATAGAATTTTCACAAGAAATATACAGGATGCCCTAAAAAGTCTGTAACTCCCTTTAAGGGACTTAAAAAACACTAACCAATCACAGAGCAAGTAAGATAGCTGGCCGTCAGTGGGTGTATCGACGTCGCACCGTGCTTGTGCCTTAACGAGCAAATTAGAATATATCGAAGCAACAGATATTTTGGGATACTCTGTAGAAACGAGTACATAGGTACCCAGGTATTGCTAACGTGAGGGTTAAATTTGTGTAGAGCCATTGCTCGCGTGGTCCGAATAAGGGTTGAAGTGCTGTTGAAACGCTTACTTTTTTCTCAACACGAACGTGTTAAATAATAAAAAAAAAAAAAACAAAAAAAAACAGATTATTAAATTGCACGGAAGCAAGGAATTATTCATAATTAAGTATTATTATATAATCGTCCATTTTCTAAAGTCGCACATTCACGCACATATCAAGAGATTTTTTTTCAACACGAACGTGTTAAATAATAATAGTAATAATAATAATTAACAGATTATTAAATTGCACGGAAGCAATAATTATTCATAATTAAGTATCATCCTACAATCGTCCATTTTCTAAAGTCGCACATTCACGCACATATAAAGGGATTTTTTCTTAACACGAACGTGTTAAATAATAATAATAATTAAAAAAAAGCAGATTATTAATTTGCACAGAACCAATGAATTATTCATAATTAAGTATCATCCTACAATCGTCTATTTTCTAAAGTCGCACGTTCACGCACATATAAAGGGATGAATTCATTGTCCAAGCGTAATGGAAGAAAACGGATTCACTGGTCATTGTTGTTCACGAACGATGCATGAATTGAAACACGCTAAACACTGTTCCAGTCCCCAAGGCATGGAACGCGTTATTGAGTCGAGTGGTCATTGAGCTGCGTTGGCCTGCGTGGTCGGTCGATCTATACCGCTATCTCGAAATCGGTTACGCGATTAGCGCCTCGTTAAGAGCAATACCGGCTACGCGACTCGTAACGAGCCCGATTATCGACGTCGAACGGCTGTGTGTCCGAGTTGTACTGGTACCTTGACACAATCATAAGTTCAAATTTCTGTAATTTCAACCCTGTTACGTTCCTTCGATCATTTTAGATCCGATCGAGTTTTCTTGTAGCTAAAAAATATTTCTTAATTTTTAGAAGTATACCAAAATTGTCAATGTACGATATTTTAGTGTTTCAATTCTATGTTAACGCTTAACCGTCCGGCTCTTTCACAGTGCAATCTTTTCAACCCCCTACAGTACATTTCCCTTTTCGATGGATTCATCAAACGAAAGAAATTTTTTTCCAGTACGAAAGAAGAATTAAATATTTCGCGTTACAGTCATGATGAATTAAAAATCGTTTACGGGGCGAAGATAGGTACTCGATAAAGTTCTTAGGCTCTGTTTTAAAAATAAATCACAATGCCTACATTAATTCGTTCAGTCTCATTTTGTAAAACTTGTACAAGGTTTGTGTATTAAACTATATATCTATCTAATATCTTAATAATTTAGGTGACAGTAACCAAAGTCTTTTATGGAACCAAAAAATCGCGGAAGATCATTATAAAACTCGAAACATTTATTTTTTCTATATAAAGTTGATGATAAATAAACTGCTGATTTCTATGCGTTTATATTAAAATTAAAAGTGCGAAAAGAATGCACGTAGTATGAAAAAATATACGAAATCTCAAAGTTACAGCGTTTCTTATAATACCTGGTGAATGAAATAATTTTCTACCGAAGTTCTATTTTTTCTTTTTTTTTTATTATTATTATATATTCTCGAAAATATGAATTTGCATAAAAATCCACAGTCTAGCGATAGCCAATTATAATCATTCTTCGTGTTAAATAAATACTCGAAGATGGATGACTGTAGCCAGTGTCGGTGACCCAAAAGATTAATTTCACCCTCGAAACGGGCCAAAAAGGTCGACCAACTAATCGACTAAACTCGATCGATGAGAAAGATGTACGCAGTTTTTTGCGTTTCCCTGTGGGTCAATATTGGTAATCGACTTCAGAAACGACGGCTCGTTCGATTTGCCTCTGATGCCAGTCCTGTTATTAACGTTATTATGTTTATTCACGTTTTCGCTCGATATATCACGAGAAATAGTGGGCTGCTCGGAAATTAATAAATATGTCAGTATGAAGGATAGAACGATTGTTTACAGAGGCGACGTTAAAGACAATGTTACGCGGGCGTGATTGTTTCTCTACCATTAATCATTTTTGTATACGCAGTTTAATTACGTTTGTTGCAATTTGGCTTCCAATATTTCAAATTTACAATTTCTTTGCGATTTTTCAAATATAAATATATTTTCACGTAAACGAATTACGAAAATTGACAAATTTAGCATCGTTCAATAAATCACGATTTTTTACTCTATTTAAAAATATTATTTTCACCATATTAAAGGAGTTTGAAGTTAGAAAAGAGTTAGAAAAGATTAGAAGTATTTCTAGAATGTTCCTCTATATTTACAGAAAATAAAATCTTGGTCGCGTAAGGTATTAATTTTTCTTAAGCAGAGAATAAAGTTTCTTTCACAATAATTTATCCTGTAAATTACACCCCTCGCCACGAATACTTTCTAAGTTTACAGAGAAATGCAAAAATTCCTTCTTCGTTCCTGCAAACGCAGTTTTCAATTTTCATGTTCTCGCCGCACCAACCTCATTTACAGCCTTTTTTTTTCTCTTCTGTTTACAGAATTTCTACAGTACGCGCCCTGCATCCGAAAGGTGAAGTCCGAGTACGAGCACTGTTACAAAAAATATCAGAAAACCACCCAGGAGATCGAAACAAGAAGTCACGTGAGCAACCTGAATGGAACCCTCAAGGCGCTGTGCTGGTGAGTGAAAATTATGATCCCTCAAGATATTTTCTTTAAACTCTTAAGCGGGTAATTTCTTGGTCGAAAACGTCCCCTTCGCGGAGAAATTAAAAATTCACGAGGCGCGCACCTCTTACGCTGATATAAATGCAAACGATTTAATTTAATTTCGCTCGAGATATTAAATGAAACAGATATAATTATAACAGAAATATTTTTTCTCTTTTTTTTTTTTTTTTTTTTTACTGGTAAGAGTTTTTTTTGTTTCGCGAAAGAGCTTCGACAGAAAATTATACGTTTAAGAGGATCTTGTATTTATGATCTTTGGACCGTGGGTTTTTATGCAAACTCGTATTTTTTATGAATATAATTAAAAATGGAAACTAGAGAGGTAATTGCTTTATTGTGTATCATTATTTAGGAGCATTTTGTGCTTTTTTTTTTGCTTTCAAATTCTCCATGAATGCACGAAAATTCGCTGTCTAGTGATCTTCATGCGATTTTTTAATGGCTAATTGTACGTAATTCTTTTCTTTTCTCTCTTTTAATGTTGAAAAAGGTAAAATTAATTTTACCGCAGATAGTAAAGGATTCATAATTTTGTTTTAAGCAGTCGGATAAAATAGCGGCTTGGGTTGTTAAATGTTCTCAGATTTTTCTTTTTTTTTTTTTTTTAATTTCAATTTATAAAGAATTGTATAGCTTCCTGTAATTTATGCATTAAGTATCGTTTATGATATGAGAATATTAACCCTCCTATTGTGTCCACAAAAATGCTAATATAGCAATAACGATTGTATACCTTTCTAATAAATCTTGGGAAAAATTCATTTACATCTTCCACAATACGTATGGAAATTTAATTTTAGCTAAAATAAAGGATAAAAAAGTTTTAATTAATCCAGTGGCGACGCAGTTGGATCATATAGATTCGAATACAATACAAGGGTTGAAAGAAGCTTTAATCTCTTTTATACTAGCTTTTGGTATAAAAAATTAGAGATAACGAAAATTTACGCGAACGGAAAAAGCAACGAGCAACAAAACATTTCCACAGTTTTTAAATATTTGTTATTATTTTTAACTCGTGTAAAAAGAAAAATCTCATTAAAATTGTCTACAGATGTTTGATCGATTAAGTCACACGTTTTTTACGTCACAGAAAAAAAAGTATAGTTTTATCTGAGATTGTGTGAAAATAATATGAAAGTATTTGAAAAGGGAATTCAAAAATTTAGATTGTTAAAGTTTCTTTGCGATGACACATCATACTTTTCTCTTTCTTTTTTCTTTCGAAGTTAAACGGTAAATGATGGATAGCAAGTTGCAGGACAATTTATCCATGTCTCGGTTGGAATTTTCTGACGCGTAAAAGTTTTTTATTCCTTCTTCCACATCTCTGAGTTGCTCCAAGTTATGACGTTATTCATTTTTTGTTTCAATAATTGTCTTAAAAAATATAATGCATTTGAATATTAAAACATTCCTGATCGTACGATATATAAAAAAAATTATTCAAACCGAATAATTTGAACGAAACAGCTGAAATTTAAGAATTTTATAATTCATTATACAAGAATTTTATTATCTGTCAGATGAAGTCTAAAAAAGCAAATTAAAAGCAATTTGAAACATTTTAATGGCCTGTATGAAATCTTTTTAACTTTGTTGTATTCGAATTTCCCGATCGGATTAAGAATTCTAGATTTAATATTCCTGAAGAAAGGAAAGAAAAAGTTTGCCGAACAAAAAATAAATTACATCGTAAATTCTGTTTTGATACACATTTTTTTCTCATACGTAGGAATCAATGTTTTTGCATTAGCGCGCAGTGACGCACATTTTTCTATCACGCGAGTACGATACGTTCCACTCGTATGCATATCACAATTAATATTAATGTAACTCCAGTGAAGAGATATAGTGGAATAAAGTTGCAAACTAACCTTGACTTTTGTTAATGTCTCGACTGCATCCGCTGCGTTAATTTCCATACTGTATCGTTACACGTGCCGAAATGAATCTACGTTTCAGTGATGTTAGGTGTTGCATTTATTTTTCAAATACTGCAATAATAATTAAATTGCACAAATAGTAATCGGCATTATTTTCTTAGTAGGTTTGTAATTTTTTAGCAATTGATGGTGATTTTATAGAGAAAATATAGTTCAATATAAATTATTACTTGACTTTCAATAAGTTATCATTAGACTGCGGATTTATGCGTTTGTGAAAAACTCGTTCTCACTATAATATTTAATAAATGAAACAATTGCCTATTTAGTTTCTTTCTTTCTTTTTTTTTTTTTAATTGTATTCATAAAGATATAAATTTGCATAAAATCTGCAGTCTAGTTATTATGCGATACTTAATATTTTTAGAGTTTATATATTTTTATAAAAATAAGGGTATTTTGTGTCTTCTAAAATGAAATTTCATTTAAGAAGAATCGTGTTATTTTATTTTATTTATTTTGTCTTTGATATTATAGAGGGAATCAGATGATTTATTTATTTATTTATTTATTTTTTTTGTATTTTGTGATGGACGAGCATCATACTACTTAATTTTAATGATACATTAAAGATAGTGATAATTATGAATAATATATAATATAATATATAATATAAATAGCAAAGCGAATTAAATATACAAATTCAGCTTTACTTTGAACTAAATTGTACGTTATTCGTTAAATTTTGTTTCGATATAATTTTGTACGTCAAAAGTAAACTAATAAGCAAATTTTCTTAATTCGGAAATTTAAAAACTCTCCATTTTTGTTGTCGCAAAATTTTAGTTACAATTCCTATTTTCTTCGTCAATTTTAAATATCAATTTACCCTAAATTAATTTAGTTAGAAATTTAAAAAATATTAACACAATGATCGCTCTAAAATAAAAAAAAATATTAACTCAGTAATCTTTCTGCTCAGTTCCACGATCCCAACACTTAATTACTTCGCAAGTGAATCAACACACATCCAAAGGTCCATAATTTTAATCATCTCGTTACAGACTTCTTAATAGCTCATCGATGAACGGATACAACCAATGTTTTTTAAATTGTTCATATCGATATTTAATAACGTTCACTTTGTGCCCCAAAGTTGGCTGAACGACGTGCTTTTCCGTGTCGCGTTTAATAACGTTAGTCGATAATTAGTCGCGCTCAGTGAAGCCGATTAAAAGTTCCATCGAACGATGAAGCGAGGGTGCAGCGAGGTTTAGCAATTATTTAGCAAGAAACAGCAGGAAAATTCGCGATTTTCCAGGCTATTTTAAGTTGTCTTTGAACCCTCTCCCTGCCAGTACCAAACAGATGGTACATACGAAAACTACCAAAGGCGTGTTGAGTTATCGGAATATATTATGCAATCGGTCGGGGGCGTCCTTGTTTTATCGATTTCGCGTGTTTCTGCTTTCCTCTTATCGATCGATACGGAGTCGCGCTTCTCTTTTGTTTCTTAACCCTCTATAGCCAGAATTTTGTCTGCTTATCGGAGAAAAATGTACGATTGATTACAGTTTTTCACTTTGATTCGAAAATGTTTTAACTAATAATTACTGTAGATGGATCGTGGTGTCAGTAATACAGTAATCAAATTTAATACTGCAATGATAACTAAAGAAAATTAATTTTTTAAAATATAGATACATCAGTTTGCAACTTTTAAGTCACACGGTCCCATAGAGGGTAACACCAGAACTACCGAAGTGGCCAAAATTACTTGTCTCTGATTTTTCATAGAAATTTTATAAATTTACGTTACATTTTTTAAGATTTGCCGTAATTTTCCGTGGTTTTCTGCGATTTTCCGTGATTTTCTATATCGGCCAATAGCAGCAAAGAGCTCAATGAAAAGGACCGAATTTTTTTCTCTTCCTTCTAAAATAATATTTCGTTCAATTCAGGTTGAAAATTTGCGTTTTCCATCATAAAAATTGATTCTAAATCTTTGTTTACCAATATAGACGCGATTAACGAGCCATAAAAAAAACTGTCCACGATTCGACACGATTACACGGACCCTAGCTCGCCAAACCCACATCCGTTCGTCGAGTATCGTGTTTAATGTAGAGTTACGCGAATATCCTCCGGTGCAGAAAATTTAATCAAAATTTAGCTGCTGTTCAGAAACCGGGGAAAAGTGTTTGATCGAAATCCAATTCAGCTGTCGTCTTTTGTGCTACGAATGAAAAGCTTTCTTAATCATATGGAACTTTTGTAAGAATCTTATAAAGGAAAATGAAAATCTAGTAAAAATATAGTAAAAATTTTGTAAAAATTTTCCAACAGATTGCATTACAATTTTGTAAAGATCTGCATAAAGCGATAAATAGTTATTTCGTAGAGATTCCGTCGAAGAGATTGATAAAAAGCTTCACGAGGGTTCTCTATTATAAAAGAAACAAGGTAAAAGGTTGATAAATAAATTTCGTAAAAATAGGGTTGAACAATGTGAAACTCGCCGCGTCGAGAGGGCATAATGGAAATTTCGTTAACGCAATTTTAACGGTGCCAGTTGCTTTTGAACGAATTATGAATTAAGAATCGAAGGCGCAGGACGGAGATGGCTTGAAAGCATTCCCTTTGAACGAGTTATACCGTTAAGCACATTAAACGCAATAGGACGTGCACAGAAAGATTTAATGCAAAAAGAGCATGCACGACGGTGGGTGCAATTGAATTTACGCGATAAGGGTGTTAAGGGAGCGTCGTGTTCATACGCGGCGGAATGTGTTTGAAATCCTTTTTTCCTCTCGTGTGTTCAGCCTTTGCCACTTTCTCCTCTCATTTTCCACTCCCCTCTTCCGCCTTTTTCCTCTTTACGCCCACTATTTTTTTCCATTTTTCCCTTTTTTCTCTGTTTTCCACCCTCTCCTCTTCTTCTGCCACGTTTCGCCGCTTTTTCTCTGTTTTACTTTGTTCTCACCTCATTTTTCTTTTTCTTTTTTTCATTCGACTTTATTTTCTATCCTCTCTATTTTACTATTTCGGTGACTCGTTTCTTTTTTTTTTTCTTTTCGTTTCTGATGTTCGTTGTTTCCCTCGTTGCCACTTTCCTTGGTTTGTATTCTTCGATAGTTTTTATTTAGTCGGTTCCTTCGTCTTCTACAGTTTCGTGTGGAATTTACCTCTTTTTTTTTTTTAATGTATATTTTGTTTCATTTTTTTGTTTCAATGGATGCTGGTACATTGTTGTAGATAGGTACTTGTTTCGCTTTGTGGAACTGTTTTCGACGAGCGTGTGAGGGTTGATGGAATTGTTAGATCGTGTACGTTTGGTAGATTAGCAATTTTTATGTATCACAATAATTTTCTATATCGGAATTTTAAGTCGGGTGTTACGTCAATTATTTTTATTTATCTTATCTATTATTATTTTGTTTTAATGTAATTGTTAAACCATCAAAGTTTTGTCAATTAACAATTAACAATTATGATATATCATAATTTTCTGTATTGGAATTTTAAGTCAGGAATTACGTTAATTATTTTATTTATCTTATTTATTATTATTCTTTTAATAGAATTATTAAATTATCTAAGTTTTGTGAATTAACAATTCTGATATATCCTAATTTTCTGTATTAGAATTTTAAGTGGTGCGTTAAGTCAATTATTTCTATTTATCTTATTTATTTATTTATTTTTTTAATAGGATTATTAAGTTGTCTAAGTTTCGTAAATCAACAATTTTTATATATCTTAATAATTTTCTATAATAGCATTCTAAGTCATGCGGTCCACTTTAAAATAAACCCTGCATAAATAAATATATTCTAAACTCAGTCTCTCCAAATGAGCACCTTAATTATCTTCTATAATCTATTTATTACGAGTTAAAAAATTAAACAAAAAATTCCTCTCCCATGATTTTAAAGCACACCTTAATTTTTTACACAGTTAAAAGTGTATCAATTGAAATCGATGCATCGTATTTAAATTTTCATTTTATTCGTTCCTCTTCTCCGCTTCTCCATTTTTAAGTTTCCTGTTTGATTTTTGTTACTTCTCCTTTCACCGTTTTTTTCTTTCTCCTTCAGCTTTTCATAGCTTCCTATTCTTTTTTCTTTTTTTTCTTTCAATATTCTCTTTTCCATCACACTGTCCTTTCGTTTACAATTTGTATCTTAATTTTTAATCCTTTTACTAGAAATTTGATCTCGTAACTGATTTCCACCTGCAACTGTACTTTTACATCCTCTTACTCCCAGCCACTTCCTTGTTACCGTATTTTCTCTTTCATTTCAAATTCCTTCCCTTTGTCACCCTTTTTATTTCCTTTTTTCATCTGTCCTTCGCCCTTCTCCCATTTTCTCTTTCTGTCAACCTCTTCCTTCGACTTTTTCCAACGGGTGATGCACAGTTTCAAAAGCTGCAACAGACCGTGGCGGAGATAAGCTAATGACATTACGTCCTATGTACAGGCATCAGCGTGAAAAGCTTCCTCCCTCGCGTCGTATTTACACGGCTTTGTGGGGGGAAAAAAAAGAGGAAAAAATACAAACGCGGTGAAAAGGTAGTTGCGAACGCGTAACCACAATGCGAATGCATATCGAACGTTGCGTATCGTTCTTTTTCTTTTTTTCTTTTCCATACCTCTACTTTTCCCATCGTGAATATCATCGAAGCGTGAATTATTTTCCTATCGACTCGTTAAGGCGCCATAATTCTTCCTTTTATTCGCACTTTTTTTTTTGTAATACTTTTAATTTTGTCTTCGTTTCATCTTCAATTTTTTCTTGTCATCGAGGCAAAAAGAGAGATACAAATACTGCATGCGTAAAATCGAACGGGTAATAAAGTTTCAGCTGTTCCATCGAAACAAAATTTCCAAATTTTTGTTATTAACGCAGAACGCAGCAAAACGATCTTTAATACTTCCCATTTTTCGAGCACTGCGAATGAGTTTCGTCCGTTGAAACTTTAATCTCTTCGGATTGAAGCGCACAGGTGCGTAATAGTTTTTTTTTTTTCCTTTTTTTTTTAATGTGAATCGATTAGACGGGTTTGAAATAACTGTCCGAAATAACCGTGCCTCTCGTCCATATATCGAAGAATTATTTCGATAATCCTATGATACGAGAATTCGTTATTAATGTGCGAGCAAGTTGGAGTTTATCGATGGATCTTGTATTAGATGTTCATATTTTTTGCGAGGCAATTTCTTTTTTTTAATGATAAAAAATTGGTATTAAAATGTTGGGCAGTTTATTTTTCCTATCAGTTTTTTCCCGAAGGGTTGAAAAGGAATATATTGAGGAAAATTAGAATTTCATAAGCAACGAATACAGAATATTTAATAAAAGTTAGTCAAGTTTGAATTGTAACTCTTGCGCACCAAATTTTGTATTGAAATTATATTGGAAAATATTTAGAATGTTATAAAGTTGTAATAATTTTTGAAGAAAAATTTGTATCACGAACAAGGTGCTTCAAAATAATTTAGATGTGTATTTAAAAATTCTTATAAAATATATTTGGTGATAGAGAAAATTATTAACGTACACCCAATTTTCTTAGTAATCTATAATTAATAATAAAAAAGAAAACAAATATTGTATTCACTTGGTAAATGATGAATAAAAAATATTTCCAATGTAAAAATTCGTATACCAAAATAAGAATAGACACTTAGAATTAATTTCTAAAATAAAAGAAACTGAATACTATATTCGATTAGTAAATGATGAATAATAAAGATTTCCAATGTAAAAATTCGTATACCAAAATAAGAATAGACTCTTAGAATTAATTTCTAAAATAAAATAAACTGAATACTATATTCGATTAGTAAATAATTAATAAAAGATATTTCCAGCATAAAAATTCGTATACCAAAATAAGAATAGACTCTTAGAATTGATTTATAAAATAAAAGAAAACATATCGTATTCGATTAGTAAATAATTAATAAAAGATATTTCCAAAATAAAAATTCGTATACCAAAATAAGAATAGACTCTTAGAATTGTTTTCTAAAATAAAAGAAAACAGATATCATATTCGATTAGTAAATAATTAATAAAAAATATTTCCAAAATAAAAATTCGTATACCAAAATAAGAATAGACTCTTAGAATTGATTTCTAAAATAAAAGAAAACATATCGTATTCGATTAGTAAATAATTAATAAAAGATATTTCCAATATAAAAATTCAATACAAAAATACAAAAATAAAAACAGAATCTCAGAATTTATTTATAAGTATGTTCAAAAATTTTCTTACACGTAACCACATTATCAAACAATAGAACCAACGCTGCCCAATCTGTTACGTTTTGATAAACGACTAACGTCTAGCATTCCGTAACTCTGATAGGAAGTTTTATTCCAAGAGATGGTGGAATTACGCGTGTCTCATTGTGACGTCGATTTATGGCAACGCAGACACCTCGTGTATTATACCGACAGCATGTAAATCCATCTTCGAATCATTCCACCTTCTATTATTCCCCAAGACATTTTCCTCAGTTTCAAATTTTAATAAAAACAAAAAAAGAAAAGAAATCTTCGAATTTTCCATATTTTTTAATAATGTATAACGGGAAAAAAATAGGATATCATTCGGGTAATTAATGTTCTCTTCGAAAAACACGAAATTTTTCGCTGTCTCGTTCAAATTTTTCAGAAAAAAAAAAAAAAAAGAATAAAAAAAGTCTGAACATTACCGGCAAAATAGGAGAATAAAATCCAACGGATCCGTAGCTGAAATCCTACAAATACGTATAATTAAAACTCAGATACGATTCCGTGTAGCCTTTTTTCGCCGACAATATTTTCACATGAGATACTTTCCACTAAATTGTGTGATCACGCATGAACGTTCCTGTGCCGCTGCAAATCGTGCGTTTCTTTTTGCTCCGCGGTACTTGGAGATGCAGCGAATTTGTAATGTAATATTTTGTTGCTGATAGAGCGTGATAGAGACGTATGACATCGAAATTACTTGCAAAAATAATATATTTCGGACGCTCAAGTTTGTCGCGTCGCGAGGATTATATATTAGCTACATTATAGATTAGATATATATTAGGTCGTCCCAAAAGTTTCTTTCGTCTTGTTCATAAGTAATGGATGCGTAATACTTTATGTTTTACGATATATTATTATTTTATACAGGATTTTTTTCTCTATTATCTTTCTTTATCTCTCGTTTAACAAATAAAGCCAGAATAATTTTCTTTATTTGAAACTGCTAGCAAGACGTTGTGTCGTGTCGAGAGAGTGCGTGAAACATACAGAGTTAGAGTATAGAAGCAGCATTAAAGACATTGTTATATTTTACAATCACAGTTAAAATTGAGTATTCTACCTGTGCGAACCCAACATTCCTAAAATATTAGTTGTCAAAATGATTTAAATATTAGTTAAATATTAGTTAAATATATCCTTAAATATTATTCCTCAAAATTATTTAAATATTAGTTAAATATTTCCTTAAATATTATTCCTCAAAATTATTTAAATATTAGTTAAATATTTCCTTAAATATTACTCCTCAAAATTATTTAAATATTAGTTAAATATTTCCTTAAGTATTATTCCTCAAAATTATTTAAATATTAGTTAAATATTTCCTTAAGTATTATTCCTCAAAATTATTTAAATATTAGTTAAATATATCCTTAAATATTAGTCCTCACATTTATTACACTTTCTTGACTTTTGAGTCTCTACTTTTCGACGGTTACCTTTCTATCGAACACAACATCAGAGACATGGAATTTTGAGATCGTACGCAAGAAACTTAATATATTACGAGAGTGGCTGTTAAAGAGTTTAAAGAGATTATTGGATAAATTTTTACGACAGCTATCTACCAGGTAAATATTTCAATTTTTCCTCGGGAGGAGAAACGGAAGAAGCAATCTCTGTTCGTCGGGAAAGCTTTCGCGAGATCTCTCTCCTTCTTGCAAACAAACGTTTCGAGCGACAATATACAGGGGCTTAGCGTAAAAGCATCGAGTAGACGTTGAAATACGGAGCTGAGGATAATCGACAGGACTAAAGAAAGTGGGATGCGTCTGTTGCAGTGGCTTCAAGGAGTTTTTGGAATGCACGCATCATACGGTTCGCCGGCAATGTGGCGATGACACAGCTCAATTTGGAAAGGAGTTCCTTGACAGAATGTCGAGCTTCCTTCTAAAGGTAAATATTTGCCACTTCTGCCCCGGGAGAGACTGTTGTTACCGCAACGAGATACGTCCGGTCGTGTAATGCTGCCAGTGTTGCTTAAAATATGTATCTTCTAGCTCGAAGCACAGTGTAAAGTACACGGACCGCGTACATTGTTGCGAGGCAACGTTTTTTCCCCGTTCAAAACGCAGCTTCCGTCGATGGAAGCAGGGAGTTTATCAATTCACTAGTTGTTTAAGTCGTGTGTCGTTTTTCTCGTATTTTTACATGTTGTGTTAAATATAATCGAAAGCAAAATGCGTTTGAAAATCGTTAAAAATCAGCGAATACAGTAATTCTTTGTAGAATGTTTAAATTTTCATTTGGTATAAACGGAGAAAGTATTCAAACGAATGGTATGAAACATTCTAGGTGGATATATCGGATGTTAAATATAAAAGTTTCAGCGCGTAAAATATCATTTTCAGTATACTCTTTAATTAATTTAATAGAGTGTACCTTCGTCAGTTCTTGGAATCGATTTAATAACACGGTTGGATGAAATTCGAGCAGTTCCTGAAAGTCTAATTTGTCAGTGTCTACTAATTTTTGCCTGGAAAATTGATCATCAAATATTGTTCAAGTTACATTTAATTAAGTTTCACTTAACTCGTATGTTGCTACCATTCTTAGGTCATCGGACATTTACTAATTTTGAACGGTTAAGGTTTTAATAGGATAATTTACATTTCCTCTGCAATGTGAACAGTTAGTAAATCTTAGTTTCGTTTCACAACCAAGATTATTTAATAACATAAATTCATCCTGTTCTGTATTTTAGACTTATCAAATATCCTAACGCTTACTCTTTTTCTTTCTGTTCTTCTTTTTTTATTATTATCATTATTATTAAGTCACCCCATACAAAGATGCGTTATTCCTTGTCAAAAATGATTATAAATTTTAAATACAATAGTTTATGTCCAATCATCAAATTCGAACACTCTTGCACGTATTTGCATTAATAAATTTAACAAATTCAACAAATTCTCGTGCTTCGTTTTCCACTTTCTTTTACAGCGCACATATCACTTATACCACGACCCCCCAAATATTAAAAATTAATTTTCCCAAACTCCTTAGCGATCTTTTACCGAACACAATTAACCTGTACGTGATTTGCGATCATTTCAGACACACTGCGCGCCGTACAGCGCTGAGGTTTGCGCGATCGGCAGCGGTGCCATCGTGTACAGGGTGCAGGCCATAGTGGTGCTGATGCTGGCGATGCTCGCGAGGTACTTCACGTAAGCGATTAGGCGGCACTCGTAGCCGGAAAAAGGGGACGATTTCCGTGCATCACGAGCGTCGTGCTGAAACCGGGGCCCTCCGTTCGTTCTCCGCTTCAGATTCGCCAGAGTATTTTTTTATTTTCCGACGAGCAACCATGGAGAGAAAAGAAGAGGCACGCGCACGCGAGCTCCGAGTGTGTCGGTTGTATCAACAGCAACAACAGTGAGATGATGAAAGACGAAGGAACGGGAAGAAGATGAGGAAGAAGAAGAAGAAGAAGAAGAAGAAAAAAAAATAGAAATAGTCGAAAGACGAGGAACAGTTAAGAGACAAGGTAAACCGGCCGGAGACCGTCAAAGAGAGACAAGAAGAAAGTTCTCTCGCCACGTCCTCAGCACGCCAACTTCCTCTCCGCGCTCGTGCGGCAAGCGTTTTCCTTTGACACGGAACGCCCGAGGAAAACAAAGAGGAGAACGTGCTTTCGGACACTGTGACGAGCTTAATCAAGCAATCAGAAGGCACACGCGCTAGGATGAACGTGTTCGCCCAGCGTATTGTCGTGCTGGTTCAACGGTGATTCGGTACTTCGGAATAGCGCACGACTTGGATTAACGGCCGGTTAGAAGAGAAAGTTTATGGGTGAAGCGAAGAAGATTCGAAGATAAACGGAAGAAGATGAAGCTGTGCCGAGCAGTTGGTGTCTAGACGCGTGTCGTACCTTGGTTACGTTAAGCTTTTATTTATCAAGTATCTGTTCCAATCGAGTCATCGATCATCCGTAGTGAAAAGAAAAAATAAAACAAGCTTGAATGTGGCTCGCGTATCGCGTCGAAGAGGGAACAGAAACAGTTGAAGATGATGCGATCTGGGAAGAGAGCATTGGTTAGATGAGAACATCCACGAGAAACCGCCGTAGGCGGTCGGGCTAAGTTCAAGATGTTGAATTATATTTTTATCTTCGTTATCGATCAGTACTGTGAAGAAGAAAATAAAAATAACGATCCTGACAACACAGAGGATCAAAAATCCTTTGATAGTGCGGTCACCAAGTGTTCAACTATCAAAGAATGGCACCTAACAGTGTCCAACGTACATCTCTGCCCGCTTTCTCAGCGGGAAGAATTTTAAGGCTGAAGATGAAACCCTTTTCTTGCGAGAACCTGGCAGAAAGAAGAAGAAGCATCCTGCGCAGGAAAAAGGCGGCAAGAAAGGGGAAAACGAACACAGAACGCATCTGTTGGTGAGGGGTAAAGCTCCGACTAGTCAACATTTGCCATTTCTGCTTCCGAAGAACACATCTGCTGACTCTTGATGGGAAGAGCCCGGAATATTATGCAAACCTTGGTCTTCCCGACGAATATCAGATGCGATTTCTTCGGATAACGCGGGATTACATAATCGATTCTCGCCTCGAGGACCAAAGACTTCAGAAGAATCCCAATTTCTCGAGGAACCTGATGAAGATGCGGGAAGTCAAGTGGAAATCTTGGAGCAAGAAGCATGGTCGTTCGATCTGTTGGAGGACCGACGATGTGCTTTAGTCTTTCGAGACCCAATTTTTGTTTGACAATCTGATAATCCAAAGAAACATGTTCAATTAACTTCATTCTACTCTTGAGTTTTCATGTGCATCATTGATTTTAAGTGTTCGAACGTTAAAGAAAGTGATTCGGGTAACCTTGCTTCAATTTTCATCGAACCGCGGCTCATCGACCGAGAGCGGGTCTACCGGTTAACTTTTTACAACAGTAAAATCTCGCTAAACTTTTTACTTCGAACGCTACGCTGCGCAACACGCGAATAAACAAGCCGAAGAAAGAACTCTAAGACTACAAACTACGATACTTCTTTCGCAAGTGGAACGCAATACTCCTGCTGATTGATCCTCCGACAGGACGTCGCTGAAGGGGAATACTCAGCGTCGAACAAACGAAGAATAAGTATTTCAGAAGCAACGTGTACTGCGCGCAGGTCGACAGCCATGGGACGCTTGGGCGTCAAAGAAAATCGACAAACGAATCCGGTATCGTCGCAACGACCGCTCCATCTTGTCTCGCGACGAAAGTGGAGACCTAGTTGCAACGAGAGTTCCGTGTACAGTGCTGGACAAATGTTCGGAGGTGAATTGTTGGCCATTGAAATGGCTGAAGAAGAAAAAAAAGGAAGAAGAGGAGCGCGTCTCTGTGCAACGTATAGAAAAACGAGAAATGTCACGAGCTCGTGAAAGAGATTGAAGGAAGAATGGTGGGAAAGAGGCGAACCGCGAGCTGCTGGAAACACGATGAGAATTTGTTCCAGCCGGGAAACGCAATTCTCGATAGTTAGAAACAGCCCGGAATAGTTGACGTGACAATAGCGATCATGCTGGCTCGCGAATCTCCGCTCGTGACGCGTTCGAACGATATTTTTCATCTGGTTGCAAGCACGGGAAACGCCGGTGAAACTGTGCTATTTCAGATGCAGAACGTTCTCTAAGTTGCTCGATTGCTTATGCAGTCGGCACGCCGCGGGTGGTGTAATCGAAAGGCGGAAGGTGACAAGGAACTGATAGTCTGCAATTGCGTACAGAACTATTTCTATGGAGATATTCCATCGAGATACCGGCGGGAAGATCGCTGTGTCATAGAAATATCAGCTCCCCGAGCCTGTTAATATGACGCCTTCGAAGAAATTTCAATAGTTGTCTCCTTCGAGAGAACTTCGCGACGTTCGGATAAGTTCTTTCTTCGAGGATATCGATTCTCGTCTTCCATGAATGCTTTACAGAGGTCCATTCAAACACTTGTTCTTCCATATTGTTCTTTTTAATACTTGAAGATCCAGATAGAGCGAGGACCAGTCAATCCATTGTTACCCAATGGGAATCGCTCGAGGAATTGATATCGTTAAATCAATTAACTTAAAAAAATATTTTAACTTTAAGAAAAAAAAATGATTATCGTTTAAAAAGAAAGGAACGTTAAATAAGAACTCGCTGTTAAGGACATTAAATTGTCCCGTTTCGAGATCTTGACAGGCATCCAGATCGTTCCCCATCGTTGAAGCTCATCGAGAAACGCCTCTGACTTTATCGTTGGTCCAGAAAATATCGGCCACGCCGAAAAGAACTGTCGTTATTCCCTATCCACTCGGTCGAGGAGTATGCATCGGGCTCGCAAGTGAACTGGAAACGAAGAGGAAGAAAGCGGCGAACCTTTCAGTGGCTGGAAGAGGACTCTGTTCTTCCGCTACGTGCCTCGGCTATCGCTGTAAACAGGGGAAGATAGCGGGCCCGAGTGTTCGAATGGTCGATTCTCGCGTTGAAAGGGAATTACTTCCAGCGTGGTGGCTCAGCAGAAGTTTCATCGGGGAACCCTGGATTCCTTGAATCGGGTTGGCGAGCTTTTAGCCTATTTACTGACCGTCTTTTTGACGTTTCACTTTGGAGAACTCTGTGTTAATTTTGTTATCGCAGCAAAGGGATGAACGATGATGAAAAATGTCGCGATCGCGCGGTGATACGATGCGAATATGATAGTCACCGGTAGTCTTCGAGAATTGATGCTTTAGCGTTCATTAAAAAAAAAAAAAAAAAAAAAAAAAAAAAAAAAAAAAAAAGGAAAAAGGGAAAAAGAAAAAAAAAAAAAAAGGAAAAAGGGAAAAAGAAAAAAAAAAAAAAAGGAAAAAGGGAAAAAGAAAAAAAAAAAAAAAGGAAAAAGGGAAAAAGAAAAAAAAAAAAAAAGGAAAAAGGGAAAAAGAAAAAAAAAAAAAAAGGAAAAAGGGAAAAAGAAAAAAAAAAAAAAAGGAAAAAGGGAAAAAGAAAAAAAAAAAAAAAGGAAAAAGGGAAAAAGAAAAAAAAAAAAAAAGGAAAAAGGGAAAAAGAAAAAAAAAAAAAAAGGAAAAAGGGAAAAAGAAAAAAAAAAAAAAAGGAAAAAGGGAAAAAGAAAAAAAAAAAAAAAGGAAAAAGGGAAAAAGAAAAAAAAAAAAAAAGGAAAAAGGGAAAAAGAAAAAAAAAAAAAAAGGAAAAAGGGAAAAAGAAAAAAAAAAAAAAAGGAAAAAGGGAAAAAGAAAAAAAAAAAAAAAGGAAAAAGGGAAAAAGAAAAAAAAAAAAAAAGGAAAAAGGGAAAAAGAAAAAAAAAAAAAAAGAAAAAAGGGAAAAAAAAAAAAAATAAAAAAAAAAAAAAAAAAAAAAACAGGAAAAAGGGAAAAAGAAAGAAAAAACTATATATACAAATGAAATAGTTTTAAAAGAATGAAGAATATTACCATCAAATTCGGTTTAACAACTTTACACCTACCTATTGACCCGTTTAAAGCTATCAGTTCCGAAGGGAAGTGTACACAGTGCCACCAGCACGAACCAATTTATCTTCCTCTCGTTGTTCACACGGTGGCCAGAAAAATGGACGAATTTCAAAACGAAGAAGAAACAATGTCGTCAAAAACGATAATCGAGAAACAGAAGAAGGCAACCGATTTTCCCGAGTGTCTCGGAATAAACTGTTATTGCTCGCAGTTCGTCTATCTCGACAAGTACGAAGAACATACTCGAACGGTATTCCCGTAGAGAATATTGTTGTCCAGTCGCTTTAAAAGCACTTCGCTGCACGCCATATTCCTCCACCAGGATAAAACGCTGAGAATGGTTGACAAGACAGGTCGAGTCGGAGGGAAGCAATCAGTTATCGGATCGATTTCGCTGTTCGAAGCGATATCATATCGTTGGGACGAAAAACGAGAGTTTGAAAGGGAGCGCAGGTGTATCGAGAAATTGTGCCACGTTTTCGTTGGAAATTAAAGTTACGTTCGTTGGAAATGGCACCGGCGATCGTGAAACGGAGAGAAGAACACGTGCTCGGTGGACTGTTCAACTTAATTTCGAGCAACGTGTCTTTCTGCTACCTTCGTAACTTAAATCGAGATGAAACATGAACCGATTGTACGGGGTTTAAAAATTTTAACGGAAATGATGAAGGAGCGTGAAACGTTGGAAGAAGCAGAGATTACACTGTTCGAGAATAGAAACGATCGCCTATCGTAATTTTCTTGTCAACGATGAGGAAGCAATGAATGTAGAAAATGTTCGGTGTGGAGGAAAGAGGCGAAAACGGACACGATGTAATGGAAAAGAGGTGGAGGAAATGGATCGAGTGTCAGCTGCTTCGACGAGGTCTGATTTTCGTGCACGTACCGTTCTCTGGGGCTCGGCTCGAAACGCGCTCTAAATAGCAACCGGGCCGTGGACTCGAGAAAAATCACTTTCGTTGTCGCGCGACACGTGACTACGGTCGCGGAAAAATCACGGTCGGAAGAGGATTTCGCTCTTTTGGTACGTGCCGTTTCTATCTTAAATCGGGAACGTGATCGTAGCTTGGGAAACGTCGTCCACGATAGACAACCGCGTACGTACGAGACAATTCCTCGGTTCTTCAATTCCAAATATTATTCGAGTATTATTTTGACCATCGTTTGGAACAATCTGTTTCGATAATGAAGCAGTGAAACGGGAACATTTTTTTTTTAATTTTTCGTTATTAGCTATGCTTAACAGCTGTAACGTTAATAATTGATTATAGACATACATAATAATATGATAGATTCTCAAGGTAGCCGGTGTCGATACGAAATACTAATCCAGAAGGTTATTCAGTAGTATTTCTGCATACATTTACGAAGTACGGAAACTTAATTTTGAGAGTTGGTGATGAGGTTAACTTCGAAAGCAGGAATTTTAAATGTGAAAGAAAGGTTCCGGTTTTGTTAAAAAAAAATTTTGCAAGCGATAATTTCATCCTTTAAAAGCGTACCGTAACATCAACGAAAAAATATCATATATTAAGTTGTCCCGAAAGTTTGTTTCGTTATCTTCCCGCAATAGTTTCGTCTAGCAATGTTTAACTAAACATTTACCCTTATTTGTTAATCGAGAGATGAATGGAAAAAATAGAAGAAAATGAATCCTATATAAAATAATATATCGTAAAACATAAAAATATTATGCATCCATTACTCATTAATAAAACGAAAGAAACTTTTGGGACAACCGAATATAATCTTGTATAAATCGAGTAGTTTATCCGTAACACAGTTTTATAATTTTCGAAATTTTCGGGTTCCCTAAACTCCTTTACAAGTCACCGATTCATAATCGAAATGATAATTTCATCATGGTGCTTCTGCATTAAAATTACCAACTAAACTTCTCAGAGTCTCGATGATATCTCATTTCGCTATCAATCGTCACGCATGACTCTTGGATGAATGAAAAAAATGAAAAATGAACGCAGTATTGTTGAAACGACATGAATGTACCCGGGAATGTTCACGTTTTCGAGACATGAATTGAATTCGATAGAAACCGGATACTAGTTACGTCTCTCGCGTCTCGATGAGATACGACCGATGCATGTAATTTATGCATGTTTCCATCACGCGGTAAGCCTTGGAACGTATCTTGCAGCGCGTGACAAATAGATCGTTGCCTTTGAAGCCGGTATTGTTGATTCGATGACTCGATGGGAACTCTATCCAGAAATCGACCAGTTTAACCCTTTTAGTGCCGTGCGAAAAACGAGTGCCTATACGAAGATAACCGGCCGAATTTGACAAGTATACAAGGATTCGGAAAAACAGTCGTAAAAAGCAAACTACAAATGATATTTACACGATTAAAAAAGCAACGTATTCAGGACGAAACAGAGAATAAAGCAATGACACTAATTTTTCAATATCAATTGAAAATCATATGAATAACATAATTACAAATTATTATAAAAAATATAAAAATTGAGTTCTATCTTTCAAAACGTTTTCACGCATAGGAAAAGGCATCGTTTCGTCGTAACTTTATATAAACCACTTAGTNAAACAGAGAATAAAGCAATGACACTAATTTTTCAATATCAATTGAAAATCATATGAATAACATAATTACAAATTATTATAAAAAATATAAAAATTGAGTTCTATCTTTCAAAACGTTTTCACGCATAGGAAAAGGCATCGTTTCGTCGTAACTTTATATAAACCACTTAGTACGCGATATATAATTTGCATTTCCAATTTATTTTGTAAAAAAATTGATGATATTTCACACAGAAAAATAAAAGGTAACTCGATGGTACAGTTGCGGGCGACAACGCCGCCCGGCGTAGAATGTGTAAAAAGTCGCAGCCAAACCGGTTTCTAAATTCTTTTGCAGCGAAATTAGATCACTTACAATCGAATTAGATCATTTATAGATCATTTATAAATTTATTTTGAGAGAAAGCTTTCTCGCAATGCGAGGAATAAGGCGCTATTACACGCGCAACGATGTATCGTCGTTGGCACTTTTGGAAATTGTAGCGAATCACGATATATCGTCGTCAGGCACTAAAATGGTTAATAGAGAAACGAAGTCTAATTTCTCCGATCCATGCGATTCATCCAGTTACTACGAGCTGTGCAATATGGTTCGCTTAACACAATCCACACGTATTCAAACATTTCCATTAACCGACGGCGGGCAAGCATATTTTTCGCAGCCACCACGGGCAAGTCGTTTATGTCCACGGCAATTTTTTTTATCGTTCTGGAGTTTCAAAATGTCTGAAAAAAAATTCTAGGATATTTATCGAAGTCTCTAGTTGAACGTATAATCGTTCCTTTAGGAAAGGAACAAGAAAATTTCGAGAAGCGATCATTCTATTTTCCCTCCGTTCCCATCCAAGTAATTCACGAGCGAAATTTTCGCCGGGACATAAACGACCCAGTTTGCCAGCCGCGGGTTAAGAATTGTTGAAGGAATACAGTGGTTGTATAACGCTAGTACATTTTCTCCACGATTCAGTTGTAGCATTTCCAAATCGTTCATTTTAATCCATACAATTTGAGGATTGCCGTCGAGGACTGCAAAATTAATACTAAATATGTTTAAATGTTCATAAATATAAATAGATGTTTTAATTGATGTTGAAGTGTGGTCAGCAAATTTTGGAAACTCTGAATAATAAATTGGAATTTTGGAATAAAGAAATTAATTAGATATTAATAAATTTGGAAATATTGTCCAGAAAGACGGAACGAATCAAGACGAAATTTTTTAATTCGGTAGAATCAGAAAACTGCTTCGATAGAATTTAAAAATTGTATAGAAAAGTTATTTAGAAGTTATTAAATTAGGTAGAATATTTAATTAGAGAAAAATAGTGATACTTGAGTCTTTTATATCTAAAATACATATCAAAGAATTGTTCGGATAATCAAAGTTCTACTTTTGTTTGATATTACGAACCGTGGAATAAAATCGATTAAAATCAGAAAAATTTCATCGTAGAAACTTGAAACTTGAAACTAAGAAAGTTGTTTCTTCACGTTGATTTACTTTTCGTCAATTCGAATACTTCTCTTTCCGATTCTTTAAATATTTATATTACCTTTCTGTTAGGAACGAATTCAGCTTCGGTAACAAAATTGTGACCAACCATCGCGGCAAAGAAAGATGAAACCCAATATTTGTTGTTTGTGTCAATAGTAGGATTAGAGGTTGATCTTTAAACTGTAGTAAAGGGAAACGTTTCGTGTAAATAGTATCCTTGCACACATGTGTAAATAATGCTACTAGTTGCGAGTAGATATTTCATATGTCCACAACCACATGGATCTTCAAAAACAGATATTACAGGAAAATGTAAATCTTCGAAAAATATTTGATATTTATCGGCAGGAGTACGTAAGATTGTCACGAAAGTCTGATTTCCCGAAAAGCTTATAATTTGAAAGCATATAAAATTCTTACATTATTTTTAATTACTTCATTACACAAAGTCATATTAACTCTTTGTGATCGAGAAAAGTTCAAATGTCTCTCATTTATATTGCAATTTCAAATTATTTTTGCATAACTTATACATATCTAATGAATTTTGAAGATAGAAACATGATAAAATTATTTTTGGAAAGAAATAACCGAATCTTTTACATTTTGACATCCACTTCCAATAATAATGAATAATGAAATTATCTTGTCGGAAATATTTCAGTTTTCGACCGCAGAGAAATAGAATTAATGTTTTAGCACAAAATTTCGTATACATTATTTATCGCATTAAATTAAATAATTTAATTCGCAATAAAAATTTAAATTATACAAATATCGCAATTCTTGGTCCATTCAAATGATTATCTTAAAAAAAAAAAAAGAAAAAAGGAATATAAAGAACTATCACATCTCATAATTCACTTTCATATTTATCCAACTACACTGGCGTAAAAATCTTGCTAAACAGAAAAACAAAACCTAGCTCGAGGGTATTGAAGGGAAGGAACGGGTCAGCTGGCTTTTCATCGAGTCGTCAGAGTTGTAATTTAGTATCCGCATTCGTGGACACAGCGAAGTAATTACCGTGGCTGTTAATTGTCGCGGACAATGCGCAGTCTGCGTGTCATACGAGCGCCATAACATTGAAATCCAGAGGCTTCATCGAGACTCATTTTTGCGGCTACCCTATTATCCCTCATTAAATCCTATCGAGTCCCCGTCCGACAAATATCGATGACAAATAGATGCACGGGAACGGAGTTTAACAGAGTTTAACAGAGTTTAACAGAGTTTCATGACGAGTATTCGATCAAACATTTAACGAGCCGTGTTTTTCAAAGCGATACGAGTTTAATTTTCAACAAAATTAATTCACCCTTTGCTCTAAATCATTTCTATTTTTTTTTTTTTTTTTTCTTGTTACGGTGTGTATTTATAGTTTTACGAAATTGGATGAAATTATACACAATCTTGGAAATGATGGTCAGAGATTATAGGAAGCAAATAATTTTTGCTATTATTATTCTAGTCATGATGTGGAAAGAGTAATTAATATTTTTTGGTGCGGGCATTTTAATTTGTCTTGTTGGTTTTCTATATTTGGTTTTGGGGAAGCTAATTGTGGCGATTGGAAAGAAACATGATTCACGTAGGTTTGTTGTTTTCGTTTGGAAAAATCGTTTGATACGAGATTTATCATATAATATAAAAATGATTTAAAGTTATTTATTAAAGTTACGTGGAATTATTTCTCGATGGTACTTGGTTTCCCTAGAAAGGACGCTTTCCTGTTTCCTTCGGTACAATGATCACGTTTATCGACGATGTTATTAATCAATATTTTCACCGACTCTTAACTCCGTAAGATATATTAAGTGTCTTTATTTATTTATCGGTTTAAATTATTTTTTCAAAACTACTAATCAGAGATTTTCTAGATCCTTACAAATCATTTTTCAAATAGTTTATTATCAGATTAACGCATGCGAAACATGGTACTTAATTTCTTATCCGTTGATCCATTAATTCCAATTGTAAAATATTTTGCAGTCGTTATTAAACACAACGATTGCAATAAATATTCCGAACAGAAAAAGATGTTTCACGTGCATAGATCTAATAATTCTATATTCTCTGAAACAATACTAAAAAAAAGAAAAAGAACGAAGTTATCATTAACGATTAAAATTTTTATGATTTCATTTCTCAACGATACACACGCTTAAAATTTTTTCCAATCTTTATATCCGATCTTACGCAGAGAAATATAAAACAAAGACACTTATAATATTTTCACGACACTAGACTTGATGATCGCTTACCCACAACAGTATCTACACATCCCACCGAATCCTCGTGTTCATCCAACAACGAGATGTTCATGATGGCGACCTATCGGTATTACAACTATTTCCATCATGAACAATATTTAGTAGATTAATACCGCATTAATTATATCACGACTTCGTTACTTCCGTATGAAGAAATCTCGTCTATCGTTAACACATCTAAAACGACCAGTTGCGTTTTAACGATAACGAGAACCGAACGTACGCGAACATATATAGATTAAAAGGGAGAAGAAAAAGAAAAAAAAAACACGTAAAAATGAAGAGAAAAAGCATGCATTTCGCGAAACATTCTGTGGTTAGCGATTAACCGAGCTGCCGATTGCGTATCCAATTCCACGTGGAAATACAAAGAAATCCATGCGCTTTATTCGCTGTTCGCGCGTGTAAAATTCGCCGAGCGACAACTCGCGCGAACAGCACTCCACGGAATGGAATCCGAAGCTTTAACGATTAGTTTAGATAATGCGATACGTGGTTTCTCGTACAAGAGGGGTGCTGTCCTTATACTTTTATTGGCGAATCGATTTTTCGACGAGAAATACTTCTTCGTTTAATTTATTCTCATCCTTTATTTATTATACCTTTTAATCGTAACGCTTCACCGAGTTGCCACTAAATGCGAGAATCGGAATTTTTTTCTGCAAATATTCGATCAATATTTCGTCATAATTATCGTGTTTCTTGGAAAAAACGCGTATGAGAAATTAATTGCGAGGTTGTGTTTTTAATTTCTCTTTTTAAAAACGTGGATTTGTGTGTTTGATCGTTACCAGAAATATTAGGATTGTTGAAGGGACTCGTAGAGGTGTTACATGCTCGCGGAAATCGTTGCAAGTTAGGGGTGAAAACTAGCAAAACGTAGAACCTTGCATCATTACGTATACGTGTCACGTAGAACGCCCGAAATTCATAATTTCTGCGTATCTGAAAATTCATGAAAATTCACCCCTTCCAACTGGTGTAACTTCTGCTAATGCAACTTTTATGTTAACCTCGAATTTCTCCGAGAACCCAATAGTATTTTGTCTCTTCTTTTATTATAAATACAATCATTTGATTAGAGTCCTAGAAAAAAGACAGGAAACAAAATCAATTTAAACTGTTTTACCATTTCTTGAATTTAAATTTCCCCGAAAAGTCAACATTTTATTTCTTGTTTTATTACCAAAAATATAATTCTATCGCAAACCACATTAATTGGGGTTGTGTTTTAGCCCTTACTACATTTTCTGAATTCAAATTTCCTCGTTAAATTAATATTTTATTTCTTTCTATTAAAAACATGGTCACTCGGTTACACTTCTAACAAAAAATAGTAAACCAAATAAAATTCTGATTCTTTCACCCTCTTACTAGCTCGTAACAATTCCTCATATTTTCAAAGTTCAAATTTCCCGGAAAAATTAATATGTAATTTCCTTCCTAAGAATATAACAATTCTATTACAATTTAAAAAGACAAAAAAAAAGGAATTGTAAAATTAATTCAGGTTACTTCGCCCCATGATATATTATAACAATTCTTCACGTTTTCAAAGAAAAAGAGAATTAAATATATACTTGCGCGTTAAAAAGGTGAAAAATGATAATTATCACGAAAAGAAATAAATTTCTAGTCGAAGATGATTTTTAGTGGCAAGATGACAGTGAAAGATCAAAGAAGCGTGACATTGAAAAAAGAGGGGATGATCCTCGAGTCGAGAATGATCGCAGCTATTCTAATTACTTTTGTACCGTGTACATATTGTAGGCGAAGATGATTAATTACCCAGGGCCACGGTGAAGCTTGAAAGCTTTTCTACACCGCTCTTAGGTACTTCTTACTCTTCGTCGACTTTTTTTTTTTTTTTTTTTTTCCGTCGATAACTCGTCTCGCGATGAAACGAGTCGTGATCGTCGTATTACGCCATTATCTAGAGTCGATGGTCGTATTTGACCAGCTATTATTAATATTATTAATATTATTAATGGATTTGTATATAGGAGGTATTGTGCGTCGATTTTTAAATGATTTAGAATTAATTAAAAACGCGTGGATGAAAGTTAAGTATCGTCGTCCGATAATTGTATAACTAAGAAGCGTCGGCGACGGTGAATAAGTTGGTTATGTCCAGTTGGAATGAAAGTTAACGAGAAACTGATCGTTGTTAATTGTATTCGTGTTAAATGATCTGATAAGTTGAAAAAGTATTATGTTTAGAGAAATGTTAAGTTAGTTGATCGTGATCAACCTAATAAATTAATTGGACAATGATTGTGATCGTTTAATTTAGAACTAAGGCTCTAAGAGTATTATTTTAAGTCGTGTTCTTTTTAGTTTCGGTTATATTTTTCGTACGAAATATATTTATCGATTTTCTTTTTTGTTTTTTTTTTCTCTTGGTTTGTTTTCCATTATAAAATTCATTCCTGTTTCTTAACCCCGGTAGTGGTATTTTAAGAATGTTTAATTATAAATAGACCGTACACAAAATTTAACGGTAACTATTATATTTTGATGGAAAAAAAAAAAAGATAAATATTAAATCCTTCTGATAATGATTTTACCTAAGATCCTCTCTCTCGAACCTAAAAATTCTTACTCGTGCACGCATGTTCACTAAAATATCTATTCTCGTTTCCAAACTTAGCATCTTTTTATTTAATTCAACAGGTCTCGGTTATTTCCGTTTAAAAATATTAACAGAAATTAACACATTGACAGCCGGCGACCTAAGAGACATTTAAAGCCTGAGTATTAATATATAAATAATAATATAAAATATAAAATATAATAAACGTATCGGCCACTTAAATCCCAAACGCTGGCCTTACTCGCTTGTTTCTGATCACTGAATAGCCAAAAAAAAAATATTTAAAACANTGTGTACAGTGCTGGACAAATGTTCGGAGGTGAATTGTTGGCCATTGAAATGGCTGAAGAAGAAAAAAAAGGGGACAAGAAAAAAGGAAGAAGAGGAGCGCGTCTCTGTGCAACGTATAGAAAAACGNATGGATTATTATATATATATAATATACAATTTAACGGTAATTAAAAATAGAAACAAAATCGAAATTTTTAATTTATAATTATAGAAAAAAATACAGTTTCTCATTTCATGGTAGATTATTATATATATATATATATATAAAGTAAACAGAAAACAAAAGTTTTAATATTTAAGGCAAGTGTGGTATTTCTTGAAACATTGTCTAAGATGTAAAGGTACTAAGCATTCAGCACACATAAAGCTACTCTCGCTTCATTGTTCACCAGCAGAAATCCGCGTTTTCGGGGGGCCGGCGCTCAAGTGACAGACTCAGAAACCCGCGTTTTCGCGTGGCCGGCTGTTAATGTGTTAAAATAACAATTTCAAACACACTATGCATCCACCGCAGTCCATACTTTCAGGAATTCCCTTGTACATCCACTTCTAACGATTAAACACAATTCTACGAAATAAATCTGCATCGAATTTTTCGTTAATATATCTTCTTGATTCGAAATTAATATTGTTAACAGAAATTTCCTGCATTTTTACAAATTGTTCTAACGCAACACCATTCTGAATTCTTTTTTCTTTTTAATTCTTACGTTCCCTAGAATCTATAGTCGCTGAAAACTTTTGGCTCGCAGCGTACATTGTTCACGTTCGTACCAAAAAAAAGAAAAAAAAAAAAAAAGGAAAAAAGAAAAATCGTTATTCATTTTCATGTCAAGAAACAAAGGTGCACACAGTCCGATACGACGCACAGAATAATAGGGGCGCATTCGTTGAACGACTGCGTGGCATCGAGAGTATAAAATTTCTGAAAAGTTCAAACGACCGGAAGTACGTGCATATATCCTCGAAACTTGAATTACAGGGCCCGCATGAAGTTGAAAGTGGGTTCGAGCGAAAAGTTCATGGACTCGCCAACTTATTCACATCTTGTCGCGGACACGTATTTAATCATCGCTAGTTCTGTATACGTGTATAGCAAAGCGTTAG
>SMSQ01021049.1:0-14093 GCA_019453375.1 Ctenoplectra terminalis
CATATTTCACATTTTCTTCTTTATCCCCTGTTAACATGACATTCTCGCAACTTCGTAATTTCTCTTCGTAACTTTCTTCGCAGAACGTCCTCTATAATTCACAGCATTCACACAAACTGATTATCAAGAAACACAATACTTTACAGTCCTAACCCCTTTCTTACCAAGCTCTAAATGTGTTTCATGGGCAACCAGATGAGGTTTTGTATCCGAAATAAAATAATTTCCATTTTATGCTGTACACAGTTTTAGTAATATTAATTTTACAAATTTCATTTATTTAACCCATTGCGTTGTTATTATTTCAGCAGTTACACATGTTAACGATAACTACTTATTGCTTTGATAGTGTGTCAAATGTAAAATATTGAAATATTGAATTTAATTCTCAACTTTATAAACTAAAACTAAAATGAAAATTAGAATCAATCTTTACTGCAAATAATGTGCAAGATGTGCAAGATGTTAAAGTTCCTAAAGTAAAGAGTTAGTTGGGCAGCGATGACCTACTTTTTTTAAAAGAATAAGCATACTGTGAATTAAATGGACATCTAAAAAAAAAAATGTTTACTAAAGCTAATATTAGGTATCAGAGAAAATTCGTACGGTTTTTCGCCAGTTAAATTCAAATTTAATTTCTTGTAGTATTTAGCAGCAATGATATAATAATGATGGTATCACTAGAAGATTTTGTCCATTTAGTTGGTGTACACTATTCCAATTTTTCATTTGCTTCAATGTTCGGTTATCTATTCAAAGTTAAAGATGGTAAGCGAAATGTCAAAAATTCATGCTTTCGTATTTTATGAATTTAACTTTGGAAACGCAGCAAGAAATGTAGAAGAACGCTTTTGTAGTGTTTGTAGAGGTCTTTCTATTATTAAAAAGAAAGCATAAGAAACTTGTTCGAGTTTATTCCAAACTTGGAAAAATTCAAAATGATAACGAGATCAAAACAGCAGTTAATTTATTTTTCGCAATCAGAGCTCGAGATTTTTATACTAGTGGAATGTACAAGTTTAAAAAAACATTGGAGAAGAGCTACAGAAATTAATAATGACTACTTTATTAAATAAAATTACATTTCAGGGAAGTTCAGACTGCGTGAATTTTTTACCATAAATCCGCACAAACTTTTTCTAATACCTAATGCATATCGATTTATAATGTTAACATTAATATTTATAATATTCAGATTACTAAAAACAGTTAAAAAACGGAATATTTCATAGCCTACACGGGATCATCTCACCCGTAAAGCCGTCTCGCGCGGAATTACCTTAATACTAAGTACTGGAAAAAGTTCGTGCGGTTTTTTATCAGAAATAAATTCAAATTGAATTTCTTGTAGCATTCTGCAGAAATAATATAACAATGATGGTATCATTAGAAGGTATACGCTGTTTGAATTTTTCATTTGATTCAATGTTTCGTTGTCTATCAAAAGTTAACACTGGTAAACGAAGTGTTAAAAATTTATACTTTCATGCTTTATGAATTTAACTTTGGGAATACAGCAGCAACTTTAGAAAAACGCATTTGTAGTAATGTTGGGATCATTTTGTTACTACAAAGAAAATATACAAAAATGCTTCAAGTCCATTCCAGACTCGTGACAATTCAAAATAATAACGAGATTAAACAGCAGTTAATTCATCTTTTGCAATCGAAGCTCAAAATTTGTATGCTAACGGTAAAATCTTATTGATTATTAAATAAAATTATATTTTGAGAAAGTTCAGAATCCTTAAATTTTATACCATAAATCTGCACGAACTTTTTCCGGTACCTAATATTTCTGCAAAATGCTACAAGAAATTCAATTTGAATTTATTTCTAACAAAAAACCGTACGAACTTTTTCCAGTACCTAATATTAATACATTGACGACGGAACCTGATTTCTGTAAATCTTACTACGGAATAGAACTAGAATAATTTGTTGCTTACGTAAATACTTTTAGGAATAATTTCGTAATCTAAAGATAGAATTATAATTTAAAGCGTTAATTTTATTTTGCGTTAAGAAGATCATTTTTAGAAGTAATCTTTCGTACGTCATCGTTCACTATTTTTACCTTTTCAAGATATGAAATATAAAATACGAGAAATTTCGTGACCCGTCCGTAATGTGTTAATTCCGCGTGAGATGGTCTTACGGGTGTGACGATCCCGCGTAGGCTATGAAATATTCCGTTTTTCAACTGTTTTTGGTAATCCGAATATTATAAACATTACTGTTAACATTATAAATCGATAAGTGATACATAGTAATATATTTACAATAAAAATACTGCAAATGTAATACAGTAGTACTCCGTTTAACATAAGAACAGTTAAAAAGAAGCTCGAAAAGTGTTTCAATTTACAATTTTTCCAGCCAAACGGAACAATTCCTTATCAGTCAGATTACTGCCGCCGCAGTTAAAAACATCGGTCAACAAAATGCCGGGGTGAAAGACAATTTTCCGCGATGCATCCGGCGTGTAGTCGTCGGGGCGCGGCGCGTTTCGTGGAAAGTTTCGAGATACAACAAACAGGGAGACATAGCGCTATCCACGGAACTTTCGGTTATATCCGAGGGAATTTATTGCCTCATTTGTCGGACCGACGATTCGTCGCACGTTTTACTCGACGGTTAAGGCTGAGAGGTGTCTGGCGGATCGCGGCCCTCCGCGTGAGCGAGAGAAACATCGAGCCCCCTTAATAAGCAAACTTCCTGGAACGCGATGAAAAATATGTTTTTGCAGGCACGCACGATACGTGTCACGATTTTATTATACCCGCCACTTCCGACGGTACCACGTATGACGGAAACCGTGGAAAGGAGCTGGCCGTGCATCTCGGAACAATTGCGTGAACCGCTGATAATAGATGAGCTTCGCTGTTTCTTCCTTTTTAACGCGCAGCCAAGATCCTTGTTGGTTCGTTAGGAATTAATTTGCGCCTCATGCTCCTGCTAACGAAGGGAAATTGGAACGTTCTATGTGTCAGCCTTCTTGCGACGCGCAATACTTTTTTGCATACAACTGTTTCGTGTACAACGCAGAAATTTTATCTTTGATAGGTAGATGCGATTTCCATAACTTTGGTTTATATCGATTGTGAACAATCTGCTTGAGTTACTGAAAATGCGTTGAAGTATTTGCTTATTGTTAGTTGGAATTTATATTTACTTTTAATTTAATTTAAGTCTTAATTTTGTGTAATTATAGTGTTGCGAATAAGTGTAATTGTTGGAAGTTTAAGTATGCTACAAATATGATTGGTTCTGAAGCTGAGAGTTGGTAAAATTATTAGAAATTAGGTGAACTGTAAAATTATGTATACGAAAGGTTTAAGGTTGTAAATATTGTGAATGAAGTAGGAGTATTATAATTAGCAACATATATTGTAAAACTTTCGGAGTGTTGTGGAATTTTATGAAAATTAGAAGAATTAAGTTGGAATAAATTTAACAATTTGAGAAGTAGAAGAAATTGGATTTTTAAATTTGTAAATTGAATACGCAGAGACTACAGGAATTACTAGATCAGAGAAAACAGATGTTACAAGATTAGAAGTACTCTGTATTAAGAGCTTAAAATATTAAAAAGTCGTAAAAGTTTTGAATTTAAAGACTTAGAAAATCATTAAATGTGAAGATTATCCTGTTTCATTTTTATTACGTTCCTGCGATACCAACAAATTGAATAACAGGATTTTATGCAAATTTTATGCACAAAGGAGTGCTGAATTTTTAGCTAAATCGCATGATCTAAAATAAGACGTAAGATGAAACAGCAGAGATAACGTTGCTTAATTAATTAACATAGTGAATTATTATTCTTATTAAGTTTCTTCGTCGAATTAATTCAGCAAATTGTTGATCTCATCAGATTTCAGTCATGTTGTACATCTTTAAAAGCATAATCATTTTTTAAATTCCAATGAATTCTAGTTATTCATTTTACTACATCGTTAGTTAATATTAAATTCCAAATCATGACAAAGATTTTTTAATCATTTATATGTTTACTCAATTTTATGCTTTTGCTTACTTCTATAGACCTACTTTATATACAATATTTATGTAACAGATTCTCCATTATTATAAAATCATAGCACAGCTTATAAATTATACCTACGATGTTTGTACATATTATTAGGCATTGTTCACTATTGACAAATTAAATCTGTCCTATTTAATACAATAGCACGAAATAGCAATTAATTCGACTATTGTTACAGCAAAATTTCAGATCTGAAAGTAGAGTATTCCACATCTAGAAACATTTACAAAAAAGAAATTGTGATAGCTATTGAATAATCAAATGTATTTTATGTCGAACAATTGAATAATTGCTGTATTATTAAGGTAAGAAGAATATTATAAATAATTAACCGTGACTAAATTAACGACGTGAATGATAATTATTGTTTCCATTAACGTTAGGACGTTGATCATATCTTTAACTCTTAAATTGAGGGTATTACATACCAGGATCGTAAATACATGTAAAGTAAGAATACACACGATATATACTAAAAAGTAAAATAGTCGAATAAAGTAACTGACTAATCAGTACATCATTAAAATCAAAAGAACGTTACATATTCACTATATTTCATTCCCTTAATATATTCCTCTGTTATAGCAAGTAGGTGGCGTACGATTCTAATCAAATAAATTTGAACAAAAGCAGTTGCAAATGTTAAAAAACCTATATAAAAATCTATATAACTCTATTTTTCTCACAAATCTACCACTTAGGTGAAAATCGCTTGGAACCAATAGCGTAAACGCCTTGTGTACGCATGTATAGTTCCGTTCAAAAGTATTGGGACAGTTATAATATTTGCTCCAAACCTATTCTAATTGAGAAATATAAAGAAATTACACTTTTAATTTAATGCTTCATACGACGAAGGAAGTATACATTGCTGATGTATTAACAATTTCGTTAAACGGTAAATCCACTTCAAATTTCATACTTCATACGAAAAATAAGTATTACTAAAAATAGTGAGTATCTTAAGATTGTTGAACGGTTAGCATAGAACGAATGGAATAGTTTGATCGTTTCTTGAAAAAAAGCAATTGGATCGTTGATTTTTTACATTTTTGTTGTTTTGGGTAAATTAAAGCAGTGCATAAGTAATTTACACATGTATAAATCATATTTTGCGACATATTCAAGTATTTATTTGTTTCTTTAATCAAGAAATACCAACATTGAAAATAGATTATCTCACCTGAATGTTCGGGTTCAAGCGTCCACCCATTACAGGTAAAATCGATCTTGAAAGATACAAAAAAATGTAGCTTATGTAAAATATAATACAAGAAAAAATTAGTTCATATGTTGCTTTTTCTTCAATTTTTCACATGAATTAAAAATATTCCCATGCTTAGAGCATCCATCATGAAACAACGTCCACAGTTTACAGATTTAACCCAATTCTCATTTTCGGAGATTTCGAAGTAGTTTTTTCTACTTTTACTTTCTAGTAAGCACAAAACTTTAAATGTAATTTATAATTTTGTTATTTAATTGTTATTGGTACAACTATGTGTAGCAGAATATTATGATAGAATAAAATTGAATACTGTGAATAATTCAAATAATTACAATCTTAGATTATTATTAATACATTCTTGGCTATTATTAATATTATTATTATTATATTCTTGGGTTATTTAATTCCTTATTGATTAAATAATGACGTTCTTGTACCACGGTTAATTCAAGCAGTGTCCTTTCACGAATCCTGTATTTAATTTTGATACACTATTGGCAAACTTTTATTAACTAAACGAATTATTACTTTCAATCATTAAATTGTCATCACTTTATATGTTTTAGTAACATTTATGTACACTCACTAGAAACTCATCAAGTTAACAAATTGATCAGTGTCTGGATACTTATGAGCAGTAGTATACGTACGATTCTGCGACAATTGTCACTACGAGAATAATAATAACCCGATTTATTTGTTTCCTTTTGAAATATTAGTACTGGGTCTTCCGATGGTCGAACTATCTCGGACTTACCCTATACTTTTCCTTTCCATCACAGCTGCTTGAAGCCTCGGTGCGTGCGTGCGTGCACTCGCGCTCCTAGAAGAACCTGTACTCGTCGCCAAGGTCCTTAAGAGGCTTTGGACTCGGCTTAACGAAAGCCCTAGTCACGTTAGTGCCTATTCCTCGCATAATTGCGCTTAATGTTCGTGCTCGATGCGCTCACGTGGTCGCGATATTATATGCGGCATCGAGGTCAGAGCAGGCATTTTGTTAAAAGAGGGCAAATCGGCTGCTTCCGGTCGCTGTTTGCGCACAGGCGACAGGTCAGCGGATGAGGCGGGGCAGCCATTTATGAACCTGCTGCACCTTAACAAATCCACTGGACGTGCACGCACCTGACAGCTCGATTTTTATATCGACGTATATGTATAGTCGGCCGATACGCCACGGTTTTTTACGATTACGCGCGGCCAGTTGCGGACGCGCTGGGTGTGGGTTGGAAATTTACCAGCGGGACGCTGGGAATTCGCTCTTTTTTCCCTCCCTTTTTTTGTCCTTTCTCCCGTTCCTGCTCTCGAGCGTGCGTATTTGCTTTTGAGGGGTTGTTCCGGTGATAGAAGACCGAGTGTGAATATTGTTTGGCTTTTATTGCGACGCACTTTCGAACGAGGCTGCATCGCGGTCCGAAGCTCATATCGATCCGATGAGAAATGAACATTCTTTGGATTTTTAGCCCTCAATCGATATCTATTTCGGGATGTTTAATATCGTGCAATGTATAGTTATGTACAACGGAAAATTGTAAGAGGTGATTTTAGAAAAATTGAAACATCGGTGATAATCGAACGTCTGATGTTTTGAGTTGGAACTGCCAGGACTTTGTGACGATTGGTTTCTAAAACGAGAACTGTAGAAGCAATCGAAATTAGGTACATTTTGTAACTGTGCATTTTTTCAGATTTTCCGTGAAAAGTGTAAATAATTATCTTAACATTACATATTTTTTTTAAACCGTATTATTTCGACACTTAGACTTTAATCATTAGTAGTTCTAATGTTAACACTTTGAGTACGGGTCACGGGATATCTCGTATGTAGCAGACCGAACTTTGTGGCCGGGTTACGAGATATCTCGTTTTAATGTTTTTTCATACGCGCGTATGGATGACTCATATACGAACAAATTATATACGCATCGACCCATCGTGTAGACTTTCTGGTAATTTGAAACAGCGTACGCTTGAAGCAATAATAAGAAAAGGCAAGAAGAAATTGCGGACAAAAAAATGTAGCCTGTTCGTCGAATGGAAAAAGGAGCGAAACCAGATATAGTTGCAAATTATGCAAAATATCATTGCACAAAGGAGAATGTTTCATCAGATATCATACTGTGAAGCGTTATTCAAGTTTGTAAAATAAATAATAATTAATGGATTTAATTTCATATATATAATAAATAATAGCTAAAATGTAAAAAAGCCTACACAATAAATAGATGTATAAAAAATATATAGTAATATTTATGAATACTTTATAAATGTGAATTCAATTTTTTGCGAAGCGCTGAAAAATGTGCGGGCTCTGGAAGCGCGTTGAGCGAGCAGAGTGCCGTACTCAATGTGTTAAGTATTGTACAAATTTTTCATCGTGTGTATAGATTACATTTTATTACCATATACAACTTCCAATTTCGGATATTCTATTTATTTTAATGGTTTCAATTTATCTATTTTTCTTTTTCATTTTGTTTTAGTTTGTACGTAGTTCGGTACTTTACTTTTTCATTTTATAATTTTTCCATTTGTTATTCTTTTGTGTAACCATATCAAACTTTTAAATTTCTTTGGGTAATTACCTCTTGTACCTAGTTTTCTCACATAAGAGCTCCAGTTTTATGGAGACTTTATACGGAATATAAAGTAATGCGGGTAGATTGATGAATAAATTGCTCGGTAATTCTTTGTACGTGTATAATTTTATGTCTGTAATTGTCCAAATAAAACAAACGATCGGAATCAATCGACCGATGAAAGAAACAAAAAGCGCTATCAGACCTCTTTAACGGCGCATTAAGTCTAATACTTTGTGTGCTAACTGAAAATTGGCCCACTAATACGTATTGACGTCCACATTAATATTTATAAATGACATTTTCTTAAAAATTTGAAATACCTAGAGATAATAGTGCTAATAAATTTTACAAGTGCTTCTTAAATTCAGAGCATATTGCAGACTTTAAAAAATTGTAAGTTATAGTTTTGTGTTCCTTCATTCTGATCGAAATTTGCGTATCAATATATAACTAACTAAGAAGTTCAAAAAGAAGAGAAATAAAAACTAAAAGATATAAAAAGATCTCAACTTCTTTCGTATGGATTAGTTGCATTTTATTTATTGAAGCATACAAGCATCTAAAAAAAGTGTCAATCATTACCATATTAGCCATCCTACTTATCTTTCTCAATTTAAACAGTAACCCATTGATGTTTCTTTCGTAACGAAACGTTTAAAATAAACTTATGAAATGGTTCAATAAAACTGTTATTTATTAAAAGCGTAATGCTTATAAAGTATAAATGTAATTAAAAACTTTTTTACATCAATATTTTATAAAAATCGTAGGCTACTATCTTATAATATTAATTTAGTAAATGCGAAAAACATAAATTCAAATAATTATAAATTTTGTCTTTCCAAAGAATCTGAAACGGTCTCTTTTTTCTCTTTTCTTTTCTTCCTAAAACCACTCTTTATTTATTTTAGAATTTAACATTACTTATATATATTATTCCTTTAGTTTTCAAAATTTTCTAATTCACTATTCAAGTTACATACGTATTTCACATACAATTACAAATATATACATAAAAAGAAAAGATTTTTAATACTCCGTCCTAGAAATAAAAGAGAAAAAAAAGCAAGACAGATAAAGAGCAATTTCTCAAGCTCCCATTCCTTTCACGTATCGTCATACACCACCATCAAAACCACACCCGGTTTCCTCCTTGCACAAAACCAATTCCAGCCGAGCCCGATCGTAATCGCTGCCAAGAACGCTGCGAAAGTAAACGTTGCCAAAGTAACGTGGCCACAAAGAAAACGAGCGGCGAGGAAGAGAAAAAAGTGCCACCTCCCAGGTATCAGCGGGCAAGCTCCTTTACACGATCAGCGAATTAAAATTCCACTTCCGGAGGGCCGGCTCGCTATCTCTGCCGAAAGCACGGCGATAAAGTAGCTGGAAGAGCGTAGCGCGAGCTTGGATAAGCAGCTGTGCCCCGTGGCGCGATAAAACTCTCGCGCCAGCGAGCATGTGCACGCGTGAGCGCGAATCGAACTCTCTAATTCATATTCCTGCACCTGACTGACCTCTCTCGTTCCTCCGCGGCGTCTCATTTAACACCCCCGCGGGCGAGCTCGCATCACCTGCGCGGCCGCGTTTTCGGGGGGCACGTGCCCCTCGCCGCGGTTTTTACGGTCGAGACGCTAATTTCCACCTTGAATATTATTAATACCGGTGCTATTCGCGGCGGGGTACAGCTGGCTCGAGCATACCTGCGGAGGCGTGCACGTGGCCGCGTTGTCTCCCTGCGGGATTCCTGCCTTCGACCTGCTGCCACGGCTTCTGGGCTCATCCACGGCTTGGAAAACGCGTGTCGTGTGTGAAAGTCGAATAGGGTGGTGGAGAGAATTGATATGGCGTGAATGGATTAAGAGGGAGGGTAAGTACCGGAAATGAGGAAGTGTAAAGTGTTTAATGATGCTTGGTAGTTATTCATTTAACATTAGAGCTACCAAAGTAGTCAAAATGACTGATTCGTAATTTGTTGTAAGAATTTTATAAATTTATTGTGGTATATTTTGAGGAATTTTCTGTGACTTTCTGTTAAAAATATAGGTAAAAGTTTCTTTTTTTTCTTTTTTTTTAATTACAGTAAAATCCTGTTTAACCCTTTGCCCTATAACCACGAGTCACACTCGTGGCGCCGATTCTGGATAAAATACAATAAAAAGACACAATATTTATGATAAAGTTCAATTTTAGCTTTAACTGTAATTTAAATTTACAATATTGAAAATTAGCAAACGCAAAATACCTGTAATATTTCAATACTTTGCGTTTGACAGAGTGTCAAAGACGTGAATAACTATTGCTAATATGTACGAAGATTGAAGAAATCGTAAGCCAAGGGGTTAACGGGATTAATCGGAACCGGACTCGGTACGGATTATCCGAAAAAATTAGTTGACGACATAAATAATAGTTTTTATACATTCTATTCTATTTATTGCATATTTCACTTCATTTCTACAATGATATTTTTATTAGGATGGTATAAAAAAAATCTGTAAACTTTTGTAGTGTCAGTTTTTACAGACGTTTACGTGCTGCCCGATCTCGCAGATGCTTTACCATCATAAGTTTAGTCGGTGTAAGCGGTGTATTCGTAGGCATAGACTCAGAATTTTAACTAATTCGTAAAATATTCATTTATTAAAAAAAAATTCTTCCCCGCGAACATAAAAATTTTAATTGCACAGTATGACAAATTTATATCATATTTTGCGGTTCGGATAAATCGAAAATTATTTTGATTTTACTTTGATTTCTTCGATAGAAATAAGTATACTGTAATCGTCGATAGCTCTAATGTTAAAGATGTAGTTGGTGAAGTATAGATGTAACTGTTGGTTTATATGCTAATGAAAGGGAAGCTGGTCGTTACCATCGTGTGTGAAATAGAGTTGTTAAGCGTCGTGTGGACCTCATAAAGGTTTATCATGTTTGTGCATTTGATAACCAGATTTAAATAACATTTTTTAATGCGTGCATATTGTGTTGTTTAGAAGCGTTTATAATTTCAAGACAATATGCTTGTGAGTTCAAGCCCTAAATATATTTCAAGAATATTTCCAAAAATCTTTTTGCTTTTCAACAATCAAAAAATGATAAAGCATATTATATCAATAACGGCCTGTACCATAGAAAGATTGACTTGTGAAGATTTAATTTTAATGATAAGTCAGTAAATTATAATGAAACTGTTTACTATAAAGTTCGTTTTTCTGAAGTCGCGATGTACCTCTCGTTATACCCGAAAGAAGCACTCTTCGCGAATAACGAGGACATAGAGTTACTTAATCTTGGACCTTGACTACTTTGAATTTTAATTTGATACTTGTTAACTTTCAATCTTTATTCATTTAAAATTTTTATAAATAATGAAATAAAAGAAATAAAATAAAAAAAATAAAATATAAAATAAAATAAAATAAAATAAAATAGAGTAAAATAAAATAAAATAAAGTAAAATAAAATAAAAGAAAAGAAAATAAATAAAATAAATAAAATATAAAATAAAATAAAAATAAAATAAAATAAAATAAAATAAAAATAAAATAAAATAAAATAAAAATAAAATAAAATAAAATGAAAATAAAATAAAAATAAAATAAAAATAAAATAAAAATAAAATAAAATAAAATAAAATAAAATAAAAATAAATTTAAAAAAAACCATTAAGTGTAATAAGAACTTTTACCCAGCAATGGGTTAGAGCTGGTATCGGTACACCCAATTTTATTTTTACATGAACATTCTTTACACATTTATGATTTAACACGTTTCAGAAAACAATAAAGTTCATTCACTTTTTACACGGTTTATTTTGAGTCAATATGATACAAACAGTCGTTTCAATGTACATTTTTATATACACGCGCAATTTTTATAAAATAAGAGACGCGAGTAAACACAGAAAAATAATGAGATTCTAATATGAATTTTCAGTATCATATGGTTTATTGTAATATTTTTGCTGATTTTTTATATCTGGAATCAATTTTCTGTTTTTATATAGGTATATATTTTCTTACACACATTTTTTAGAGACGTATCTATGCTGCAAAAATAAAATTAGGTGTACTGGCTAGTATATTCAACGATAGAAATCCATTAAATGCAACCTGATCTTACTAATCTTATTAATAATATAACTTTTTCAATCCACGGTGGTTTGTTTTACTTTTATTACTACCCTACAGCTCCACGACTACAAATTCTTACGTGCCGCTGCTGCTCACACTAACAACAAACCATAGAAAGATAAACATTCTGCTATACGATGTTTTTTTATCTCTAACGAAACATCAGGTGTAACCTGTCCCAATTGCGTGATTTACTCTGTATATTGAACTTTTCACGTTCATAAACTCGCCGCAAAATTCCTGTGAAACCTTGATTGCCTCCCTCTTGATACGTTTTACAATTCTCGTCGAGAAATACATGTCGCCTAATAAAAAAAAAAACACACCGCAGAACACGGTGAAAAATTACGAAGGACGCTTAATGTATTCTGCGAAGATAGCAACGACACAGATCGCCAACGTTTATGATGTTCCTCGATAATAATCACTATCATCTAGATCGATCGCGCCTCGGAATCAGCTCGAAAATAACTCGGAAAATAATTAGCGCAGCCAAAAAGCAGTGAGCCCCCTGGCTGCGTAATTGCCGACACACTTTAATTCAGTTCCGCTTATCTGATATGTTCTCCCGTCTGTTGCATAACCCCGGCCAATTATGACGATGTAGATCAGCTTTATGCGTTGTTTACGATCACAGGGAAATCTTTTTCGAGCGACGTTTTGTTGGCCGACATAAATTGCCGCTCGTTTACGTCCGCGATTCGCTTGAATAAAGGTCGGTTTATATTATCTCATATTTAATTCGGTTTAGGTTCCGTTCGGTTCAGGCAAAATATTGTGGAAGGTTCTTGGATGCAGATGTTTACATACAGGGTGACCCAAAAGGTCTGTAAGTCTTTTTAATGGGTGATTCCTAAGATGATTTCAAGCAACTTTTTCCTTTGCGAAAATGTCAAGATTAGCTTGGTTAACGAGTTATTAGTGAAAAACATTGACCAATCACAGAGCGAGTGAAGCAGCTGGCCGCCAGCGGGAGCGTTGGCTCTGTGCCGCGCTTGTGCTTTGACGAGCAAGTCAGAATGTATCGGGACAACTGTTGACGAGTATTGAATAAAAATTATATCAAATAAATAAATCAATTCTTACTCGTGTAGAATAAATAAACTGAGATTCAACGCTCGTTCACAATTGCTTCGATACATCCTGACTTGTTCATCGAGGCACAAGCACGGCGCGGAATCAACGGTTCTGCTGGTGGCTAACCGTCTTACTCGCTTTGCGATTGGTCAGTGTTTTTCGTTAATAACTCGTTAACAGAGCTAAATTTGACATTTTCGCAAAGGAAAAAGTTGCTTGAAATCATCTCAGGAATTATACTTTGAAGGGACTTACAGACATTTTGGGACACCCTGCTGAGCTTCGTGGTCAGTTTAGACACGTTACGTCTTAGACAGTTTAGCCGTTCACACGCCAAATCGATTAACACCACAAAACAAAAAATGAAGAAATGTGATGAAATAGTGTACATTGTTTTTTAAAATTCTCTTTCAAATAAAAATTGAAATAAACATTGTATAATGCATAAATAGAGATGTAGCTTTCAAATAAAGACATGTAGAATGAATAAGATAGAATAGCCTTGGTGCAATCGTTATTAATATCACAACTTTTGAGTGACTAAGGGAGTTAATCGATTTGGCCTGTGAACGGCTCAGTCGACGGCCAACATTCTCGAGAAGAATATTTTGATCGAAGCGTACGTGACTGAAGTCATCGAAACGTGCTTGATCATCTTATATCTCGTAAGGTGTTAAAAGGGAATTTTTTTTTCTATATTTCGAAAGTATTTAATTGCTAGAATATACTGTTAAAATTTCGGAACAATGTTCAAATTATTTTAAGATTGTGGGGCAGAAATAAAAAAAGCTATCTGATCAATCGGTCTGAAATTTATTGACGTTAGTTCACAAACTATTGATTATCGCAGAAAGCAAAATAAAGTTCTTTTAATAAAAATTTCCTACTTTTTCCTTGGACTTATAGTTTCCTCGAAAATTATATTTTGTTTTTTTATACAATTTTCTATTTTCCCCAAAAGAACATTAAGATCGTGCATAGACATTCTGAAGTATTCAAGGAACTTTGTTTCATCGTCCAGTAAT
>SMSQ01021051.1:0-15310 GCA_019453375.1 Ctenoplectra terminalis
TAATTAAGTTTGCAAAATACTACGTACATATGTTATCGTATCGCCTGGTACAAATCCACGATTCCCATACAGCTTGAAGCAGAGATTGATACACGGCTCTGCTTGTGATGCATTATGCATTATGCAATATTCCCATTGCAATTTACGTACGAATTATCGAAACGCAAATCAGCGCGATATGACGGTACCTAAGGTGCAATGAACCGTGAGTTTCACTCCGATCTAAGACTCGATAGAGAGAATAGTAGAGTAACAACTAGGATCTCAAGAATTTCTTGATACAACTGATACGTGCACTGTGGTTAAGCGCATGATAACATTTGCATCACTTGTATTATGCACAAAATTCTATTTTATCTTTACAATAACGTGGTAAATTATAGCAACGTGGTTGATTCAATTGGGTGTACGCGAAGATACAGAGGGGTAAATCTATGTTGTTTAGTATTCCTTAGTTCTTCGCTATGATCCATCGTTTCTTTTAAAGATTGAAAATTTACATTCACAACAACATGTTCTTTATCTCAGATATCTTTAAAAAGACATCGAAATACATATTACTTATAATACAGTTGATCCTCTGTAACTCCATGAGACTTAAAAGCGTTGCATATTTATGTATCTATATATTTTTTTTTTATTTCATCCACTTATCGCGATACTATTCAATTTTATTAGTTCAACACTATAGCGATATCGGTCTATTTATAGAAATTATTGGTTCTAAAATTTACAACTCAAAGTGAGGAACTGTGAACAATTGGAAACTAAAACTATTAGGTTGATCAATAAGTTCCTGCGATTTTTAGCAATAATTGTTTAGTTTAGCTATAATTTGAAATGCAGCCAAATTCAATTGAAACCTTAGAAACAAAAAGTCACTTAGTATTTCAAACGGGCAATACATTATCAAATAAAAATGTTCCCATATAAAAAAATCGCTTTTTATGTACACGTTAAAACCCGCACGAACTTTCTGTCCAACCCAATACTAAAGCGACGAAATGACCGATTCCTAATTTCTTACCGAAATTCTATTAATCGTTAAAGCTACATTTTCCAGTATTTTTTGTATGATTTTTTTATATAAATAAATGTCTATAAAAATATATACAAAATATATAAATATCGTGATCTCTTTGGTACAAACAGGCACACTTAAACCGTCGTTAAATTCGGTATTAATTTTTTCTGCGAAGCAAACAAAATTCCAGTCAGAGAGGATTAAAATGTCTTAAAAACAAAGGAAGAGAGAAAACGCCAATCCTTGTCAGAGACACTGGTGCACCCAGAAAGAGAGAAACAAACCTCAGTGGCGTGGAGCAGAAATTTATTCATGCGAATCAGTTTCACGGGAACGGTGCACCGTCGGTGTCGGAGTGTGTTTCGCGGGTTCCTGGCAAACGGAAAAAGAACTAGAATCCTCGTGACTCCGTTGACACTGTCGTACCAGCCAGATGCTTCACGCACACGAATCCTTCACGTGTGAGTGCAGCGAATAAATCTCGTCTTTCTCCTTTTTTTTTGTCTCTCTTTGGGTTCTTTACTATTTCTTTTCACGTGCCACGATCCGGGAACGGGATAAGATGGGATCACGCGGCCCCGTTGAAGTACTTATCTAAATATGATTTTCTTATTTGAAAGGAATTCAATATTGCACGGCTTCGTGGACCAGGCTCGAACGTTGTACAAGGATTCGAGCCACCGTCTGACGATGTTGTGTCGCGCGAATTTGCGACTCGTCAAGGTAGACTGAAAATCCGTTATGGATAAGGGAGTGATTGCGAGAGGAATTGATTTTTCCAGGCTTTGTAGGTGTTTCCTTTTTTTTTTTGCGAGCTTTAAATTGGGCGAGTAAAATCGTAAAAATGGAAGAATCATTGATGGTTAAGAACAAAGAAGCACTGGTTAATTTTGCAAAAGGTAAAAGTGTAGAAAAGTTACTTATTATTATTATATATATTGTGTAAAAGTTACTTATTACGCAAAATTAACGAAACGTAGGCAAATTTCGTTGAAAGTAGAATTTAACGACCATAAACTCAGGAGTAGAACCCCTTACAACTCTATTGGGAATTTGTATGCAAATATATATCTCTATGAATATAATTTGAAAAATAGAAGCTATATATCTTCGCTTATTATGTGCATTTTGCGTACTTCTGTGTTTTCAAATCTCCCATAAATGTATAAAAATTTGCAGTCCATTTATAATATTGACTCTTTCGTTACGACAGTCCTCTCCGACGGAGTCCGGAATATATTACGTGCGTTCAAAATATACTTTTAGTAGGATTAATCCAGTACGCGTCAATAGAATCAAGAGATCTACAGGTACGGTAGAATTTTTTTGCCGACTATAATCGACGCTCGTGTACACAGGTCGTCGCGTGAATGCCGACTATAGTCGTCACATGATCGTTAAATGATCGTCACTGATCAACAGAAATGTAATATAAGGCATCGAACCGAATAAAACGAGCAGCAAGAGATACAGATCGCAAAAGCGGCAAGGTAAAAATGAAATTTGTCATAAAATCAACCGATAGAACAAAAGAGCGCATATCAAAATGCAGTTTGCAAGGGCGGTTAACGAGATCCTCGGTTAGGAGTTGGCAAAGCCTAGCAGATTTGTGACACGCAACGATGAAATTGAAAAACTTTGCCAGTATTGCTTCCTGGCGAGTCATTAATCATACCGGGCATACCGACGAACAGCATATTTATTTTTCCCCGGTGCACCTCGCACACTTGCTTTGTCATTTCACGCGCACTTTGTCAATCCGCCATCAAAAGGCGGAAACGTTAAACGCGTGGTTAATTAAACGAAAAGTTCGAGGCCGGAGAAAAAGTTGCACGCGACGTCGGGTTTCCAGCTGAGTATTAAAATAAAAAAAAAAAAAAAAAAATTTGCCACGGGAAAAATTAGGATTTAGATTCAGTTTCAGTTTCTCGAAGCACGACTTTACCCCTTGAATCAATAACGGCAAGATTACGGGGCCGCAACGAGAAAACTTTCTCCCCGTGAAACCTAAAATTGTAAATTTCCCGGCTTGAACGAGTTAGCCGACAGTTTTCTCTCTCTCTCTCTCTCTCTCTCTCTCTCTCTTAAAGAGTATTAAAGTTAACAGATTGTTACGAATCCGCCAACAGAATCTCCCCGGTAACCGGAACGCGTGGAAAGAAGCTTGGAACTGGAAATTTCTTTAAATTCTAATTTATGAAATTGCAAGTTTGCGTCTGCAAAGCTCCGAGCAACAACTTTTCCTCTTCTTTCCAACGTCAATTTTCGCGAACGTTATAATCTATACGTGTAACGTCTCTGACCGAACCTCTTGCACGACGCACAATTTATTCAAAGGATGATTTAATTCAAATAATCATTGTTCGAATGATCGTTCAACTTTTAATTAGATACGAAATAAAATTTTTATTTATATCGTAAGATCTCGAAGTTTCATCTTCGTGAACTCAAAGTTTCAGGATCCATTTTAGAATTACAGTAGTGGATACACAAATTGATGTAAACGATTTAAAAATAAGATTACTCAAAATTATTAAAAAAACCATGGTGATACAATTCAGTGTAACTAAAAAGTTTGCGACGTATCTAAATATTCGACAAACTGTGTTCTTCAGAACTGGTACAATTTTATTGGCCACTACTGTACGTATCGTGAAACCTAAGGTGCAATGGACACTGGACTCCTCCGCTCGGATCTCAAATCTAGAACACCGAACCTGGACCCCAGGGTGCGACCACTGAACCTTAGACTCTGAATTCAAGATTTTGGGTCACAGACTCCGAATAGAAAACTTAGTCTTAGATCGTAAACCCTTGACTCTCAACAAATTATCAGCGCCTCCTTGATCCCAAATTTCAAATCACGAACTTCAGATCATCCACCGTTAACCGGATCCCTAAAGATAAGGTCGATTATTATATTCCAGATTATTGACAATTTTTACCACCGTTGTTTAAACCAACTCATCCGAGATACCTGAAATACAGCAATTCGTATCTTCACAAAAATAGACTCAGCTAACCCTTCCCGGAATAATGATCGTTCATGAATACAAATAACCATCCGAGGAACTTCCACTCCGCGTGGACCATTTAATGATGCAATATTTGAAGTTTCTTGGTGGCAATTAGTCCGCGCGCGGTAAAGAAAGAACGAAGCGAGCCGAAAGTTTTTCCTTTCAAAGGAGATGATATCGAAGTGCCGGGCACGTGCAACTGACGGTGGCTGTGAACTAAAAACGAAATTACTTGGTTGACTTGGAGGAAGAGACGGGAAGGTGTAAGAGGCGGAGAAAGGAAAATAGAAAAGTAGCCTACGACTATCGGTGGACAAGGTGCGTCCCGGGAACTCATTTCCGATTTAACGATCGAATGAGAAGCGTGGTGTTTCGAGCGAGTCCCGTGGCCGAGGTATCGTTCGAACTTTATTACCGGATCCTCGATAAAACGGCAGGAATTCGTGAACGATAAAGAAACTTTGTGTCGAGCTGATGTCCCGTCGACGAGAATAAAATACCACCCAACGTTAGTTAACTGTTTGCAAGTACATTTCGGATAGATTTTACGCCAAACCGGGCATCGCGTGGTGAAAAATTTTAAGTTGTTCGAATAAGTCGCGGAATGCGAATGGCTAGAATGGACTATAAAATGATAATGGATTTCACGTTTTAGTGCGTATAAAGATTTTCATCTTAGTTGCCTTTTTTTTTCGGCAATCTTCTAGGTTTAGGATGAGATCGGAGACGCACAGGGTAAATTTAGCGAATGGAAATGGTAATAAAGTTCTGAGTCATAAATTCTCGGAAACGATCGAGGAGTTTATACCGACACGGTGACTGCGTCTTTAACATTCTTCGGTCAACATTCCTTCACTGTTTGTTACCTTTTGGTGTCGAAGTGGTCGACATCGGCCAAGCGATCGGTCGATCCAACGGAATTGCCCTAAGAATTGGTGAACGAAACGCGGCAGTGCTGACAAAACGAATTATTTCCTCGATTTCGTATCGTTCGATGAGAATTGATTATCGAGGGCCGGCCGATTTCCCCTGCAGCATAATTATTTCTTTTCTCGTGATCTTTCCGTCGGCCGAGGCGTGCGCGCGAGAGCACACCGGCGGCCGTTCGACTGATTTATCGCGCGAAATTGCACGGCTCCGTCCAAATTACAAACCGACACCGCGATTATCGCGCGCGGAATTTCCGGTTACGTAAGGAGCCCGGCCAGGCGGTTTCCCTCCCTTTGGTCTCCCACCTTCAGCCTCACGCTGCCACGTTGGTTACGTAACACCGTCTCTATGAATCGATAATGGCGTTACCTTAACTAGGCGCGCCTTAAGAGGACCTTAACCGAGGTTCCGCGTCGCGGAATCTCGAGGGGAACAGACCAAGCGCGAGGCCACTTGTGGCTTCGTGGAGACCGATTTTTCGTGCCAGAAGATACTATGGCGATGTTGAAAATTTAATAAGAGAGTACAGATCGTTTTTGATACTGGAGCCACTGATCGTCAAAGTAGGCTTATCTGTTCCAGAAGAAATGAAATGAAACGAAAGAAATTAAACGGAAGAAGAATGTATAATTAGTAACAAGACGAAGTTGTCTCGTCAACGATCGTTTGTAGGAAGAGGATTGAAATAGATCGATTGATAAAAATTTACGATATCGACGATTCCATCAGTCTGTGGTTAATTCGAAACCAAACGCGAATTTTTTTTTTTTTCTTTTTGTACCGTGGTTGTGGTTGTGGCGTGCATTCGAGAGAATTGGTTTTGGGATATATCACTAACTTTGTGCAAGATGAGTGGTGCAATGTGACAGAGGTTGGAAAATGGTTTGAAGAGAAGCATTTTCAGCTTGAGAATAGGTTTCTACCCTTGAAAACAAAGATTATTATTTTTGGTATGAAAGTCGTTGCAGTTAATTATACAGGGAAGTAACGAAATATAATTATATTCGTGACCTAATTGGCGATGGAAATGTAACGAATAATAGTTGGAAATGCAAATTGTATTTACATTTCAATCAAGTTTAATGTAAAAATAATATATTGAAATGGAATTCTGAAACAATTAATCAATCGATTGGCGAACAGCAATTAATATGATGGATGAATTCTGTCTTACTTTATAACACTTGTTTTTAATATCAATATAAGTACTCTCTCATTACCGATTTTGTATATACCATGACTGCAGGTATTGGTGATTAATGATTGGTAAGTGCGATGGGTGTGTCGGCTTCTGGGGAATATTTTACGTGCAGGTGAAAGTTTTACTTTCCTTTCTAAATTGTTCTCAGCTTCTTGGAAACCAATTTACAACGGTTCAGAATTTAAGTTCATAACGGTATTTCGTTCTGCTACACTTGTTCAATTTCTGTACTGATATCAATAGTTCGTAAAGATTTCTATGTATGCGGAAAACACTTGCTTTGACACAATTAATAGCTTATTGTTAATACAAATTTTAAAAGAACAAATTTATTGAAATTTGGAATTTCAAAGTTTGAAAATTTGAAAATTCGACAATTTAAAAATTCGAAGATTTGAAAATTCGAAAATTTGAAAATTAAGATATTTAAAAATTCTAGAATTTAGAAATTCAAATCCTTAATAATTCAAAGATGCATAACACGATCAACGCTGCTGCTACTACACGACACAAAAGAACATTGTCAGAACGTAACTCCATTTCGTAACACAGCGATTACTACTTAACAATCACGTTCCATTCAACGCGACTAACTATGCAACACCCATAAACTCCAACACAATAATATACGGAGACACACGAGGTGTAGAAGCGACGAATAAATACGTAACGCGAGAGACAAACCAACGTTTCACACATTCGCGAAACGACCGGTAGAGAACAACCTAGAGGTTTTAGCGAATATATTCAGACGAATAAAATACACCTTACGCCAAGTTCTATTTTATTTCCGCGCATAACTTCGTGGCTCCCAAAAAGGCTCGTTACATCGTAACAGCGAGCCACCGCGTAGCACTAGCGGCGACGTTCAAACGTCCGGCGCAATTTCTACGATGATTTACGCGGTACACCATGCTTGTCGACTTAATTGCCCGTGAAACATTGGCCGTGGGACGAATAAACATCGACACGGAGCAAACAAGAATATAAAATAACGGATCCACCGATGCGCCGCGACTAATTGATTGAGAGAGGGCGAGCCTCGCATTTCTTGCATCGTTCGCTGGTAAGCCGATATTTTTCGTCGACGGCGTTAAATACGCGTCACAGTTTTTGGCTTGATAGTTCGACCAGCTCCGTACACCCTCGTATCGCGGAAACGCAAACATGGCTGGGTTTCATGGTTATTATCGCGCAAAACAGCGCGGTTTTGTACGAATTATCGAACGTGTTTTTAAAGCGGTGTAATTTTAAGGCGATCGATGGAATGTTTACATTTCTTGTTGCAGGGAATTCTGGAACTAGAAACGTGGTAAACTTATTTTGAAATTTATTAGATTTGTGGTATCTAGCTCAGCCTTTAACAATTCTCTTGGGAAGCTGTTCTGAATATACCGCGTGACGTAATCTTAATTTATTTAACTGCTATACGCTGCGCAAAAATTGTACAGGCTTTGTAGATTAGTGGAAATTTATCTCGTTTGTAATAATGATGATAATAATGCATGTATAAGATAATTGGGAGATATATCGTGTAAGTCTTAATTTCGAAAAATAATTTGTGGAATTAAGACGGAAATATTTAACGAAAATATTATTGCTTCAACTTGAAATTTTGTTTTTCTCAAGTTCGATATTGGTAAATATGTACGCGAGAAATGTATGGTTGTAACGGGTAGTTAGATCAGCAAAAGACACGAAGTTGTAAGAATACCATCGCATTTATAGTACCTAACGTAACACGGAGAAGTTCATTTGCAGGCCGTAATCTGTCACGAACATGTACCAAGAAATATAGCTCGTTTGGAACACCATTTCAAACTCCATTTCTCATATCATAGATATGTCTCCTGTAAAGTAAATCTAATCAGATAAGTTTCTAAAATTTGAAGTTCCATCATAATGTAATTTATTTACCGTAATTTATGACTGAGACAATTAACATGGACAACTAAAGATTTGGAACCACAATGAATATACTTTTTGTTTAAAGAACATTTCAATCTCAAAATCTATCGAACCGAGGCAAACTTCTATTAATTCTGTTGTAACATTTTAAGAACAGTAATCGTCATAAAGAATTGGCTATAACATGTTTTACATGAATTTCAGGAGATATAGTTCTACTACGATACATTTTAAAACAGAATAAAAAATTCTACTTTTTAACCTACCACACTGTCAAACACAAGTTAATTAATAACGAATAAAAATTTACTCTTAACCTAAGCTGTTATATGACATTTTTGTCACATTTTTCACTCCGATTTGTCATCTTTATTATATTACAGATACAGCTGTAATAAAGCTTAATAAAAGGTTTGATTCAAAAGTTCAACAAAAAAAAAGTACAAAGCCAAAAAGAAAATTACTAAAAGATTCGATGTTGCTGCAACCAAAAAAATAATTTCAAACATTTTCCATTCCCCCTGTTCATAACGTTTCTGCTTAAAATCAAGAACAGAGGATCGTTTCGACAACTACGATCGATCGGAGTTCACGAGACAATCTACGAATTGGATCGATATCGTTCCGAAACGCGGCACGCGTGCAAACGTACGCTTCGTCCATCAACACGAAATATTACCTCTAAAATCGACGTAATCCCGATAAGCCGCGTCCCGACCGGCGATTCCCGGCCGAACTCAATTTCCACCTCGAGGAAATCCATTTTGTCGCTGAAAGATGAACTTCCGAGGACGTCCGTCGCCACGAACTTAAGTACAATGTGACCGGAAGAAACGGGGAGGAAGAAAAGCGTGAAAAAGGGGACGGACCCTGTGCGGAACAGGAAAGAAAGTGCGAATGACGAAAGTCCTCGATGCTACGACCAGTTTCTATCGCGAGGTCCACGTCGTTGCCGCGTTTCCGACTAATTGGAGCGGTGACAAAGGTCTCCGGAAGTGGTCTTCGCCGCTGATGACCGGGGACGCACGACAGTGGCCACGTTATCTTGCGTTTTCGTTTATCTGGAATTACTTTTTCGACGGTGGCTTCGAGTCGGACGGGTTCGAGAGCGTGCTCGACGAGAGTAACAAGATAAAACGGGACAAATCCTTGGGGCAGGACTTGGGAAATAAGCTCTCCGCCGATCGGGGAGAAATAAGCTACGAAATCGGGGAAATGGCGAAATAGAGAGATAAGGGAGAAGGGATGAACCGGAGGAAGAAAGAAATAGGAAAAGGAGGAAAAAGAGGAAGAAGATGAAAATAAAGAGAAGAGGAAGACACGGAGATATTTCAAGAAAGAAGGAAAGGTAAAGAAAAGAGGGGAAACAGTCTGGCGAAGGGAACAAAGAGAAATGGACGAAGGAAAGATAAAAGTCACGGAGGGTTAAATCGTTGAAAGAGAAGAACACGAAAGAATGGAAGGGAAACTGTAACGATCGCTCGAAAATCGCGACCAACGCGCTTCAAAGGGTTTTCTACTTTTAAAGGCGAGAATGAAAAGGATAATTATTGTTAGCGGGTTCAGTGTGGAGGCAGGGTATCTTTTTTTTTCAATTTTTTCTTCTTTTTAAGTAACTCGCGAATTAACACCTTCGGGGTATCGATTCTTCTTCGATCGCGTTTAACCCGGTTTTGTTGTTTCACGGATCGCTGCAGACGAAGAATGTGAAAAATAAAAAGAGAGACTCGGGATAGAGAATCTTATTCTTCCAGGTGAACTACGAACCCCTGGTTTTGGCCGGGAGCGAAAACGGGGTCGTAATTTAAAATGGCTTTAAGAAGAAATACGTTCGACGATAGTTAAGACCCGGCTCGTAAGCCACGGCATCAGAAACGAGCTGCACGGGAAAGGAAGATCGATCTGTCAATCCGCGTCGAAGATTTTCGGGATCGTCGCTCACTTTTAGCTCGTCTGAAATCAATGAACCTTTAAAAAGCATTTGCCCCGAGCGACCGTGAGATAAAGGGGAAGCGCGGGAACACGTACGAAATCAATCAGAGCGATTTAACAGTTTAGAGCTTTGCTGGTTTTTATTTCTCTGGTGAAAAATGCGGTTTCGTTTTATATGGGATTCTAAGTTGCATATTTTTGTTAACAAATCTGCTCTTCTGTCTGTATTCTCTCGTGTACTTCTTTTCTTTCGTCGAAATAAGCTAGGAATTAAAATTTTCATAATTTTATGAACGATTAAAAATTTGAAATGGTAGGAACGTATTTGGCGTTGATAGTAGCTAAGTAAAAAATAAGAATGTCGATAAAAATAGAAAAACTATACAGGTGCTTGTAATAAATGAAACTGTTAAGAAGGAAAATACTGTTTGATCGACGATCCAATTAGATTGGAAGAATCAATTAAACTTGTTAGCAGAAGTAGCTGTCGAAGTTTTAATTATTCATTCATAAATTGACAATTTCTGGTGCTGTTATAAGCATAAAAAAAATATTTTCAACTATTAGATACGATTGCAGTGTTTAAAATAAAAAACGCGTAAATACTTAAAAATAGATCGATAATTGTAGAAAATTCATATGAACATTAGAAATCGAATCTAGAAAAATAAAAAAAAAAAACTTGCTTCTTTAATATCAATCAATAAATCTTTTAAACCTTTCAAACAATCTATCTTTCTAAACCACTTTTTCCAAAACGCGTAATCCACCCTTCACCTTAAGCTACGACAAAATAAATCATCCCTCGCATCGCCACCCCGAAAGCCACAAATCACAACCCGTCAAACACCGAACACACCTTCGCTTTTCTGACAAAAGAATTTATCGGTACTCCGATTTCCACGTTCTCCGGAAAACAAAAGATCAGAAACGTCAAAACAAAATAAAAAAGAAAACAAACAAAAAAAAAGATAAAATATAATTCGATTTTACATCGACGTCGAAACGAGAGGCATCGCCGAGCAGATTTCCCGTGGCGTCAGCTTGCGTATCGCCAGCTCGATTCACGTCCCATCGGTCGAAAACTGCGGAAAGCAATCCGGGGTTATTTCGTAGTCGCGCGGCTTTTGATTATCGCGGAGAGTCCGGGTAACGCGGCCACCGGAAACGCGTAAATCATCGAGACCGGTCACTGCGGTCGAAAGCAAAAGCCGGCCACGAATGGCTGGACGCCAGTGGCCGTGTAGATACCGATCCCCTACAACTTCTGCGATTGGGATTCGGCATGGCTTCGCGGCCGCCAATAGACCCAGTGTGCTCTCGATTATGCGAGTCTGCCCACCATCTGGCGCGCCTTGCCCTCCTATATTACGCGCCGGAGATTATGTCGGATTATGTTCAGCAGGTGGCAAGCTTGTACCGTGAGACTGAACCCGAGAAATGTTCCTCATTTCTAAGGCGCCATGGTTCGTGGCTACGGGGGGTTGAAACGACCTTGCGACGGAGAACTTGTGACAGAGAACTTGCGACAGAGAACTTGCGACAGAGAATTTGCGACAGAGAACTTGCGACAGAGAATTTGCGACAGAGAACTTGCGACAGAGAATTTGCGACAGAGAACTTGCGACAGAGAATTTGCGACAGAGAACTTGCGACAGAGAATTTGCGACAGAGAACTTGCGACAGAGAATTTGCGACAGAGAACTTGCGACAGAGAATTTGCGACAGAGAACTTGCGACAGAGAATTTGCGACAGAGAACTTGCGACAGAGAATTTGCGACAGAGAACTTGCGACAGAGAATTTGCGACAGAGAACTTGCGACAGAGAATTTGCGACAGAGAACTTGCGACAGAGAATTTGCGACAGAGAACTTGCGACAGAGAATTTGCGACAGAGAACTTGCGACAGAGAATTTGCGACAGAGAACTTGCGACGAAGAACTTGCGACAGGGAGTGTAAGCAAACGGTAAATTTCGATGTTGGAGCGGTCGCTTGTCTTCGTCACTGTGAACTACGGGAAGAGAAAGCGAGGACACTTGAGGGTGTCATAAATTAAGCCTTTTCCTTTACCGCATCGCAGGTTTGCAGGCCCCAACGGTTTTGCGACTACGACGTCTAAAAAACCTAGGAATTTTTTGCGCAGTCGTGGATTTGTAGGAACGTACCAAGGAATATTTGAGATATTCTAGCGAACTTTATATTTTCGAATTAAGTTTAATTTTGAAAACACTTACAGGAGCTTGCGACAGAGAGCTTGTGACATGAATTCTTTGGAAGAACGAATAAAATTGCACCGCGTTGGCCAAAATGTTCGCGCGAGTTTTAACATGTAAATAGAAAGCGATATTTTTATTATAAAAAGGAATATTTTTATTCAATAATGTATTGTCCATTTGAACCGCTAAGTCACCTTTTGTTTTCAAGATTTGAATTGAATTTAAAACCGTGCGAATCTATTGGCCAACCTAATGCATCAATTGTTTCACAGTTATGTACGATCGTCAGTTTTGGAATAGCATTCACTGCTTGTGGCCGTGGCTCCTTATCAACAGCTCACACGTTGGTGAAAGGTGGAGCAATTTCTGTGGCCTCTACTACCACTTACCAACTATACAGTTGCTGGTTGTAAAATCAGCAGAGACGCGAACTACTTACGGTGTGAACATTGGAACAAAACATTGAACAGACTTATAAAAATGCAAGAGTTTACAGAATTGGATTTATAGAAGAACTCGATTAACCTTCCCACGATAAATCTTACAAATCTCAATAAATTGTGAATAGACCGAAATGCAGTCGATAAATCAATGTTTATTGATAACAACTTCTCAAACCGTCTTTTCTAAAGATATTAAGAATCACGTACCTGCAAACGGACAATAAACCAGCAATTACTTCACGCCAGCACACTTGCACAACCCTTAAACCCATAAACCCTGTCCGGTAACCAACACAACCTAACCGAACAAAAGTCTTCCACCATTCAGTCGCATCATAAATTCTGCTCGCAGTAGTAAAAACGGAATAAACCATCCTCCGCATTCAGCTTGCGACCACTGAAAAATCCTTAAACTTCTTTGCGGGCAGCGAATCGGTGTCGTTGAAAAACGCGCTTCTTACGAAAACCACGCTAAGGAAACGCCCTTTTCTTTTCAACGAGCGCACGAGACAGACTTAATTGTCGTTTCGTGTGGCGTGCGTCCTCGGTAACGATCATTTTAATTAGCGGGAATGAAAAATGTTCGTTCATCATCGCCGATCCTTCGAGACGTTTCTTCCCCTCTCCGAACAGTCTGGGAACCCTTTTATGATATCGAACGTGAATACTAATCACTGTGAATGCACCTTTCTTCATTATCACCGACCAAGCCACGGTCGTAGTTCAAAGAGGAAGGTTCTATCTTTCTTTCCCTCTTTCGTTTTCTCAATGTCTCATCCGCTATTCTCGCCATCTTTGGAAGGAAGAAATCGAACGACCTCACCGGTCGACTTTTATGGCGGCTTGTAACGCGACGCGGACCAGAGAGAGTAATTCAGTACCGCAGACCGGCTCGATAAGGCAATTAAGCGGGAAACAATTGCAGAACCTGTGGGGGGATTATACGGCCGTATTTCCAACGGCCTCTAATGAACCGAGCGTGCATAAGTGTTTCTGCAGCGTGGCGGTCGAACACGCCCACGCGAACGCGACCCAGGTGTTTTAGGCCCGGGAGGAACGTTGACCGCGTACCGTTTCATGATCCATATGCACACGATCGTGATCTATGAACGATCTGGTTGTGCTGTGGTCGTAACACTAACCGGATGGGCTTGTGGGATTACGTGGTATACGCAATTGCCAAGGCTTCATCCGCCAAGAAGCTTCTTCGTAATTAAGGTAATATATATTGGGTCGAAAGTGGAAATACAGAGACCTAGTTACGGATTTCTTGACGCTTAGAAGAGGGTGAAACAACCTTACATTACAGTGAATTGCATTTCTACGAATATTCTATCTTGCGTTTTATTGCCTTCACAGAATAATCGAAACACAAGATTGCTGCATAAAACAGCATTAACATATAACCAAACCAAAATAAGAAACAACGTTAACAACCTCATTCCAAATTCTGTAGGAATGTTGGGTTGGCCCGGGTAAAGTATTTCAACGATCAACTCAATTTGTGAAAAATAACAATGTCTTTATCGCTGATTCTTACTCTCGCGCTAGACTCTCGGATGATATAGGCTCTGTTCTTGCACTCGCTGGATTCTCTTTCAGACCAACCCGCACGCGCATTTTCTCCAACCATTCAAACATTCTTTCTCCTTTCATTCCTCAATCTCTTCCATTCTATCCATGCATTCTCCGAAAATCTTCGGTCACGCGGTAATCTCGATCACTCGGCCCAAATACTCTTCTTTCACGCTTCTATCGCTCTGTCCCCGAATACTCTTCATTCTCACCGCTATCGAGCTGTTCCAAACACTCTTCTTTCGCACCTCTATCGCTCGGACCCACGTACACTTCGTCACCCCACACACCTATCGCTCCAGACTAAACATTCATTCCCGGCTTACCATTCCCACAATTCCATCTCATCGTTCTCTATTCTACACAAAACCTTTTCTCGAACATAAACCTCGAAGCTATCCATTCCCAGCTAATTCCTCCAAACATCAAGCCTCTAAAAGCACACAACTTATTCGACTTTTGTTCGTGCCATTGCCAATCAACTCAATTTTCATTCCTATCTCTCCCATTCGTTTCACGTTTATTTCCATTAACCACCATCGGACACCCTCCTTCCTTCGACCGTACCTCTCGTTCGACGCTTAAATCAGCCGCGGCCTCGCCCTCTTCTACCTGCGCTTCATCCATAATTAATAAACGATCCAATGTTGAGGCCGATTACTCGGTCCGNCTTCTTTCACGCTTCTATCGCTCTGTCCCCGAATACTCTTCATTCTCACCGCTATCGAGCTGTTCCAAACACTCTTCTTTCGCACCTCTATCGCTCGGACCCACGTACACTTCGTCACCCCACACACCTATCGCTCCAGACTAAACATTCATTCCCGGCTTACCATTCCCACAATTCCATCTCATCGTTCTCTATTCTACACAAAACCTTTTCTCGAACATAAACCTCGAAGCTATCCATTCCCAGCTAATTCCTCCAAACATCAAGCCTCTAAAAGCACACAACTTATTCGACTTTTGTTCGTGCCATTGCCAATCAACTCAATTTTCATTCCTATCTCTCCCATTCGTTTCACGTTTATTTCCATTAACCACCATCGGACACCCTCCTTC
>SMSQ01021052.1:1750-27078 GCA_019453375.1 Ctenoplectra terminalis
TTTTTTTTTTTTTTTTTTTTTCAAAGCGGGCGCTCTCTCGGTCCGCGCATACCGTGCCAATTATTCTCTGCACGGAAGTTCCACGGCCTGGCGTGAGAGATTGATGCGAGAGTCGATGCACTCCGCGCCTATGTTTTATTCATACCTTTCACCGGGTTCGATAAGAAAATTATATTTAAAGGCGAACGCGGCCGAGTAATGTCGCGGGAAAAGAGAAAACAGATTGAGCAACGCTATGAAAAAGGGACAGATGCACCCTTTTTAGTTAAATCGTTTTTAGTTAGTCATATTCTATGTCTAACAAACTACCCCTTAAATTTTACTTCAAATTTCGTTTCAATATTCCTTTGATTAAAATTTGTTCGGTATTTATTGTGTCCTGTACGATTTGAGATACGCGACGAGCCACGCGACGACGCCATTTTGGTTCCTATTGGTTACTTCGAATTAGAGGGTTGAAAGAAGATACTTCTTTTAATATATTACAGAAAAATTATGCTGGGATTTCTTTCTCTTTTCTTATCATTTCTTTAATTTTCTATATTTTTTTTTTTTTACTCAAATATTTTCTTAACGAGTAACTGAAGCTTAAGTATTTTTTTATGTCCTACAACTTAAATGCAAAAAAATGTTATTACATCGTTCTTTGTATATTTCTGTTGAATTACAGTGTTAAATTATAATAAAATTATTTTTCTAAATATTTAAATACTTAATTTTCAATGACCCACCTTATTAGTTACGTAGTCATGAAGATTTCAATTGTTTTATTACAACTTACTTCATTATATTAATTATCCCTGTTCCTCTCATTTCTTCTAGTTCATAGGAATGATTAATAAAAGTACCGTTTTATTAAAAACAACAATTTTTTATCGTCTTATTACACCGTGAAAGGGTTAAGTAGGAGAGTTAAAAAAAATGGTATGAAACCAATCAGCGATCAAAGTAAATTACCATACAATCAATTTGATTAAACACATAATTTATTTGATAGTTTAATGGTCCCTGAAAGCTCGATTTCACGTGATACGGGTTGGATCGGTGAAAAATAGCCTGGTATTAGACGTTGTAACACTTCCATGGTAGTTTTCACGCCGGGGCAAACTAATAAAGTATCTCGTTCGCGGTGCTTTGCTGTTATTTACGAGCATTATTTAGCTGTGCGCCACAGAATGGACGCAGAAACTGTAATTTCGCGTCGCGGAGGCGTGTTCCGCGCCTCGATTCCGCTCCGCGTGAAAAACCCCCGTGCTGGCTCTATATTTATCAACGCGCCGGAAACTTTCGACGCTGGAGTCCAGCCGACCCTCGGCGTTCTCGAAAACTGGTGCGTGCTTTGAAACACCGCGTCGAGGCTTAACGCTAAACCGAAGTTCCTGGTTTTCTCTTCTTAAATATATCTTTGGATATCTTAAAACCACTAATTACTGGAAGATTGCTCTTACGTGGATAAAAAAAATATATTCACGTTGGAGCTTCTAAACTTAACCCTTTGCACTCGAAGACTTTACCAGGGAGCCATTATTCCGGCGCAAACAAAATTGTAATGGAGACTCTCCAGTATTTTCAATGAAATAATACAGTAATAAAAGGGTGACTCGTTGTGAAAAAATAATTCGAAAGGGTAGAATAAAATTGTTTCATCTGAGATCTCGTTTAGAGAAAATCGGAAATCATTGCTATGACAGAATTTCAAATTGATTAACAATTTTGTTCCACACTTGTTACTTATTCTGTTATTTCTAATGTTATTTATTTTGTTATTTATTCTTTAAATAACTATTTCTGAATCAAGAAGCACCCGACTTAAGCGAATGAGCAGTTTTTCTAACTCACAACTAAAGTTTCGTTATTACACGATCTTAAAAAGCGAATTGTGTCGAAAATTTAGATTCTTCATCCACCAATATTACACATTTAAAAATAAATAAATTACAATGTGTTATTCTCTGCAACCGAATCAAAATGGCCCCGTGCACATACTGTCCGAGCTTTAACCATTCGAGAATCAACGAAATCATAATTTTCTTTTCAATTTGAGGGACAAGGAAACGAAGCAAAGCATTTCGTAACGAGGAAATACAAGCGAAGCAGTTCACCTGAGAACAGTGCTGAGATCGAGCCAACCGTTTGATCGTTCCGGACGATCGAGTCGATCTCTGTTAAGAATCGAGCGATTCTTTTCCCGTTTTACGCTTGGCGCCAGGCCGAAGTAGGCCGCCGTGCCAGCGCGCGGAATGGCCGATGGACATTAATTTGCTGTGTGGAAATTTTCCCTGTTCGATGGAAATTGTACATTATTTCTTTCAAGAATCTCTGGCTAACTCGGACCTACGCTATTTAAATTGATTCTGGTGGAAGATTATTACTTTTATGATCGTTTCACGGTAGGAAGGAACGGTACTGGGAATGGAGTTTAGCGAGGTATCTAGGGAGTTGATTTTTTTTTTTTGTAGGAGCAATTAACTGTTGCGAACATGAATAGATTTGTACGGGTTGATTGGAACAGTTGTTGGACTAGTAGGTTAGAGGCTAGAAGGGAAACTTGCTACCGGTGAAAGAACTCGTGCGGTTGGAGATCATTGCGGAAACTGGATCGACTTTTCAAAGCTTGTGCTAATCTGGGTTTTGCAGGGAATAAAATCTTTAGATTCTCGAGATTTACAGACATTCAGTATTTTTAAGCTTCCGAAGTTTTGGAAAGAACTCGTGCGGTTGGAAATTATTGCGGAAACTGGATCGATTTTTCGATTTTGTTTTGTACAGAATAGGATCTTTAAGTTCTTGAGATTTACAGACACCGAGCATTTTTAAGATTCCGAAGTTTGGAATTTTTCAAGATTTTAAGTATTGAACTTTGTAGTTTTTATTTGATTTTGGATTTAAGAATATTCGTGGATCGTTTGGTCGTTTGTTTTAGTGGAGAGATAGCGACAGGACGCTGAAGCGAGCAAACATCCTAATTTGATCCGTCAGAACATAAGTTTGTCGGAATATAGAAGTAAAACCGATTATTCCTGTTAAAATCATTGTAACGAATAAAACCATCAATTTTTTAGAACCAAGATATTGGAATTTAGCAACTGGCAAACTCCAAAACATTCAAACCCTGCAATTTTCCAACCTTCAAACTCCTACACTTTCAGAACTTCCAATTATCAAGCTCTCCAACATTCGAGTCATCCAATTTCCCAACTTTCAAACTTTCACATCCTCCGGTTTTCAAATTCTCTAACTTCGATATCTTCCAATTTTCTAATTATTCAAACTCAGAGACTTCTTCGTGTCTTCTAATTTTTCCAACTCTCAAACGAACCTTCGGATCTCGAAAGCTTCTAATATTTCAATTTTCATAACTATCGAACCATCGAATTTTCAGAAACTTAAACCAGGAACAGAAACTTGTAAGTCAGTGCCTCGACGAAACATCCTAAACTGCTACTTTCACTGTTCTCAAGCTCTGACCACTATCTACAATGAATAGTCCTGTTAGTGTACGCGATCGAGCAATTCTTATCGTTCGAACCTGTTGGCCGAACCTGTCCAGGTTCACACGAACGGCCGTGTACGGTACATACGTACGGTCACGTGCCGGAGCGGGTATCCTCTTCCAGAAAGCGGGCTATGCCTCGTGCCGCGGCACAGATCGACGCGGAAAAATGCGTGCGGAATAATGCGTGCAGCAGGACGGCGCCAGTACGCCGCTCCTCGTCCCTCCTGCCCCTGAGACGACGCCGTGCGTCTTGCAGAGAAGGCTGGATAAAAGGAGAGGGGAACGATGTCGTCGAGGAGAAAGAAGAGTGAAGGGGAGTTCTCGAGAAGAAGGGTTAAGCGAGTGGCATGGAAAAGAGTGAGTTTGTGAAAGAGCATGAAAACATAGTAATGTAGCGGCACGAGGGAAATATAATAGAGGGAAAAAAAAGAAGAAAAATTGGAAACTAGAAAAGAATTGTGTTTTTTAANAAAAAAAAAAAGAAGAAAAATTGGGAACTAGAAAAGAATTGTGTTTTTTAAGTTTAAGGGGTTGGAAAATTAAGGGTTGAAGGAAGTGAGAAAAATTGGAGAAGAAAGAATATTTTTGTTAAATTTTAAAATATTGTAATTTACTGTTTGGAGAAAGTTAGTAATTGACAAAAAGAAATTTGTGATCAAATGGATTAAATTTAAAAATATCGTTTCCTTTTTTATTTCAAGGGGTTGGAAAATTAAGGATTGGAGGAAGTGTGAAAAATTGGAGAAGAAAGAATATTTTTGTTATATTTTAAAATATTGTAATTTAGTGTTTGGAGAAAGTTAGTAATTGACAAAAAGAAATTTGTTTCCTTTTTTATTTCAAGGGGTTGGAAAATTAAGGATTGAAGGAAGTGAGAAAAATTGGAGAAGAAAGAATATTTTTCTTACATTTTAAAATATTGTAAATTATTGCTTGGAGAAAATTAGTAACCGAGGAAAAGAATTTTGTGATAAAATGGATGGATGCTAAATTAAATTAAATTTCAAAATATCGTAAGTTACTGTTTGGAGAAAATTAGTAACCAAGGAAAAGAATGCGATAAAACGAACGAATGCTAAATTTAATTAGATTAAAAGACATATTGTAATTTTTTATCCGGAGAAAAATAGCAAAGGAGAACAGAAAGGGTAAGAAAAATAGAAGACAACGAAAAAGATCTCATAATTAAAAAAAAATACATGCTAACATCTGTGATATGTTTCAAAAGACACAAAAAATGAAGAAAAAAAACGGGTAAATTAGGAAAAAAAAGGAATGTTAATGAAAATTGAAAAGGGTTGTGGGGAATAAAACGCATAAGGAAGACACGAAGAAAGGCAACACGAGGATCAAAGCGAAAACAAGTGAAAAATGAAAAGTAAAGATACGAAGAAACAGGGTGAGCGGCAGAGGTAGAGGGACGAGAAGAGAGGGCAAGAAAAAGAAAGCAAGTTGTCTCGGATGTCTGCTCGCCAGATCGTTTTTCTTCGAGGAGCGGCGCCTCCACATGGGATTGCTCCGTTCTGATCATTCTCCGCGGTGTTGTCGACTTTGGAATAAACGATGAGTGAACACTGTTTTCATCGAATCCATCTTACGATACCCATTGGACGAATCGATGTGAAATGAGCTCGAGTTGGTTCGAACATCTGTACAAAATATGACCTACCACAATTACCATTTCACATAAGGAATATCCAGAAGAAACTTTTTAATCGATCTACTTTAACAATTTTTATAACTTCTTAGGAATCATGGTGAAACGTTTCGTTAAATTTACTTATTTAAATTTAATTAACCCTTTGCGCTCCACTGCCACTTATCTTTCTTCAGAAATTAAGTTTTAAGTTAGCCTTGGTACTTTCATCAATTCACATATTTTTTTTATTTTAAAACAAAGAAAATTGAACGAGGTAAAATAAAAATCGTAAGCATTTATAAGATTCTTTTTTTTTTTAAATACTTTGTTTTCATAACAATTCTCTGAAGCTTAAAAAAAATTTACGAGTGCAAAGGGTTGAATTAGATGTAATTAAAATTCCAAGTTAGGTTCCAAAGTTTACTTAATTTAATGTAGAAAATAGTCTGTAATATTATGGCTGTTTTGTTTTCAAACAATGATGCTCATTGTGTAATTAAAGCGACACGGTGATTAAGCCAGTTTCTAGGGGCGCCAGTAAATTTCGAAACTATCAGTGAGGCGACGCCATGACAGAAATTAAATTGGGTTCAATGAAGATAAGATAAATTTGTGAGACCTTCCTTCCCGTCGAAGATACGAAAATTGTTCTAAGAATAGGCTTCCCTGATCAAAGTCAAGTTCATTCGATGGAAAGATAGCGAGAAATTGAGACAATCGTTACACGACTCACCAAACCGTGATGTAATTACTCAATGAGGAATTCCTCTTCCTCTATGAGAAACCCTAATTCCATTAAACTTTTCTTTTCACTTTCAATACTTTGCTCTTGCAAGAAAACAGCGTTGAACAAACGCTTAGTAATGAATACTAAAATGATTTTATTAAAGGTCACGACGAATCAACGCTGAACACAATTCCTGCATTTACATGGAAACAGCTTTAAGGAATTATGGAATACCAAATGACTTCGCGTGGAATGCATGATAGGTTACATTAACATAACAAACGCAATGCGTATATTTATTAATAATTCCTCTGCATGCGTTCTTTCAGTGCAGATGAAAAAAAGAAAAGAAATATTAATTCTTTCTTCTTCACCATTTAAATTGCAGATCTCAAAATTACTCTCAAGTATTAAAACCTTTGCTTAAACCAAGGAGTTAAATTAGATTTAATTAAAATTCCAAATTGGGTTTCAAAGTTAACTATTTTATTTAATATAAAAAATAGTTTTTCATCACTATTTTATATTATATGAAAAATATTCCATTTCTGCACTCTTAACGAATTAACAAATTAATTAAATGGCTCCCCTATAAAATTGTATCTTTAATCTTTTTCGACCGTCTCTCTTCACAAAGTGCTCGGTAAAAGTTTGATTAAATTTGCTTCGACAACCTTTTTCCACAAAGACAAACCTAAATTGTCAATGTCCATTAAAAAAGAGAGCAAAAAAAAGAATTAACTTTCAATAGAAAATTCAGCTGAAATTGGGCACGACCGATTCGTGGAACGACCGAGGCCAGAGGAACACGGGAGCGTTCACCGTTAAACATTAAATGGCACCAGTCGACCGGGTGAAATTTGTCAAGGGAAAGGGCGCGTCACTTTCTCCGCTGTCAGGAATAATTCAACCGCGAACGAGAGGTGGATCGTCGGGGCCCGAAAAAAAGAGGAGGACCATGGTGGTGCTCGGCCACGAAAATAACTCGAATCGATTTTTCAGCAGTGCCCCACCGGTTTCCAAAAAAGGACACAAAGGCACTCGCGCGCGGCGTTAACCCACAATTTTAAAAGCCGGTCACCTCTTTCCACTCGAATACCCGTCTGGCAAGTAGAGCGTCTTGCCTGCAGGTGCACCCGGATTGAGAAGTCGTTGGCGTTTTCGAGACGAAATCTGTCCGAGATGTCCGTGGAATTTCACCGGTTTCGAATTTCGCGCCAGTTTGTGGGGCCGCGGTTCGAACCTGTGTTCTTAATTTATTTTACTTACGAATACGTGGTAATCTTTCAGAGAAAATTTATCTAATGTCATTTCTGTGTTTGTGTTTCTGTGATCGTGATTTCTTTTAAAATAATGTAATTTTAAAATTATAATTATTTTATAATTATGGATACGTTATTGAATAAGTTTCTGCTTTTAATTCCGGAGTATTTGATTTGTAAATTATGAATAGCTATTATTAGGAGAAAATTGTAATATTTAAAAAATATTTAACAGTTTTAAATAGGAAATCCACGTTCGGAATTTATTAATTGTGAAAAGGTTTTATGAACGAGGGGCTGGTGTTTCAAGGAGGTAATGATACGGGTATTTTTAGTGTTTATGGGGTAATAGAGGGGTCTGGTGGTCGCGTTCGATGTCAGGAAATCGCGAATAGTCTGGCTGACTGGTGAATGGCCCTTTCAGCGCCTTCGACGGGACGCTCAATAAATACGACAATTAGAAACGTCGCGTTCCTTCGAATGTAATTCTTATTACTTGCCAGCCAGCCGGCTTCTAACCGGAATATTTAATAAATACCCGGAACGAACCCCTAATAAATTTCGCTCGTTTCCCTTGCGAGAGATTGGGCTTCCTGCCAGCTGCTTTCGACGAACTTTTAATCGCGATACATAGAGAAGAAAATGGTAATTTTTTAGTTCGAGCAACTTTTTCAAACGTAACAAACCAATTAACTTGTTCGTAATAATAGTATTAAATCTCACGTAAGTAATAAGTTGATTAATTTTAAATAACATTATTTTATGTAATATATAACATTTGCGAAAATCACAAATATTTTTTTATTAATTTTAATTCTAGTATCTTGTGTATTTTTTATAATCCTATTTTATGCGATTGATATGGGACCATAGATAACTGTAGCGATCATTTGAATAATTGTGGAAATAAAATAATTTATTAAAATAGTGTATACTGTATATATTGTGTTCAGAAATTGTGTAAATTTGTAACAGATAATTTTTTGGCGAGTTTTGTGGAATACGAATTTTGTGATTAGGTATCATTGTACAGGGGTAAGTAAGTTTCTATTCGTGGAGTGGGAAAGATTGGTTCAATGTCCAGCATCGTGAGAAATAGAAAATCGATAGCCGATGAAATTATTAGCCTAAGCACAGTTTCCGACTCTGAGTAACTCGATCGGTTCGTTACGTGAAGGTTCACGTCCTCAGAGAGACACTCTCACTTCTTTTTTCTTTCATTCCTTGCGAGGGAGGAGCGAATGAAAGTGATTTCTCGCATCTGACTTCGAACACTTGCTACTTTGTTTAAACTAAATAGCAGAAAATTAATTCAAAAAATTACAAACCCGCGCTACATAAATTTCAATTCAGATTCTCACGAAATAAACAATTTTAGACTGTTATTTAATTAATTCTATTATAGATCCAGCTTGAACCAATCCATTTTATATTGTAATTTAAATTAAAAATGAATAAAGCTGAAATTTTATTTATAATGAAAAAAATAAAGTGAAATTTTTAATTGGCTGGTCTACTATAATTTAAATTTAAAATGAGCAAAGCGGAAATTCTGTAGATTTATTTGCGCGAAAGAAAAAAATATTTTTTCGTAGATAAAATCGAGGTATCATTGGAGAACCCTTGGCCACCGGAAGAGCGACGATTAGGATTGCTAATACCCCGAGATAAATGTGGTAAGCCACTAATTAAAGACGTCAATAGATCACGCTTCGGCTAATGTCGAATTTTGCATATCGCCACTCTGTGGGAAAGATCGATCGCAATGCAGCTGATCGGCATTGGGCCAAAGGCCTTTTAGCTAATTAAAAGATGCAACAGATTGCTGAAAACGCTTCCTATCCTCTTTTTCGTTTCTGCTACTTCGTTTCGACGAAGATAAACTAAAATTACATAATCCAATGTTGCTCGATCGAGATCGTCGAGATTAATTATTTTAAGCATTGTTGATCCGTTATAAAAAATTTGAATAAACTAAGAACTTAAAAAAACTTTTGTAAATATTAAAATCTTAGAATTCGAACTTTGGCAATTGTAATATTGCAACCTAATCATCAAACTTTCGAAATATTAAAATTCTAATATTCTAATGTCTGCAGACATTTAATATTAAACATTTTTTTAAATTCCAATTTTAATAGCAAAAATTCAAAAACTTTATGGCCTTAATTTTGAAAGCATTGAAACTCTAAGATCAGAAGCTCAAAAATTTGCAAACCTTAGAATTTGAATATCCTCAGAATTGTTAACATCGAAAACTAAAAAATTTTCAAACTTTAACGACTAAATTACAACCAACATTAAAACCCTTGTATTTAAATTAAAAAAAAAAATAATAATAATCAGACTCTAATACCCAAGCTCCAGCAAGTATCGAAACCCTAACGAGCATTAAAATTGCACAATAAAATTATTCCATCAATCATATATGCTAATCATAATCATTGTTTCTTCGTCGTCGAATCTAACCGATAGATGATCGACAACAATGGCTAGGAATAAAGTTCACTGAAAGACTAGCCCGACGATTATCCTTCGTTATCGAAACTAGTTATCCCGTTGATCGTGAAAAACCAGGGATGGTCGAACGTTGCAATTCAATTGTTACAGTGACAGCGAACGCGCTAATTGCAAAACAAATGCAACGATTCCGCGTAAATGCGCGCCTTTGCTTTCTAATTACGCGCGCTGGCTCATTGTTCCACTGTATTAAACCATCGTCTATCGCGAAGAGAATTACAACTATCAACTTAATCCTTGTATTTACTCCGAAGGACATAACGTGGCGCCTAATCTCCTTCCCCTTTTTTATCCTTAATTTTTCGAAATTATAAGGCCATAAATTTTAATCACAGTATGTTTATTCCTTTCATTAATCCTTTCGTCACCAATGATGGTCAAAATTGGACATTAATAATTGTGACTGAACAGAATAATTTAGTATCCTTGAAGTAACTAAAATTCTGTTTATATATCTTTGTTTTAAAATTTTCCACGCAAAATTGTGTTATTGAACAATTTCTAAAATTTAACTATTCCAACGTATTTTCTTTTATATTATTAAAACAAATATATTAGTCATATTTATAATGATAAATTGGTCTATGGTTTATGTACCGCATAAATAAATTAGTATAATACGACAAAGTAACAGATGAAAGGGTTAAAAAATGAAAAAAAAATAAAAAAAAAAAGGAAGAAAATTCTACAAAGATGGAAGCAAGGATCAAGTTTAAGTAACCGAACCGATTCCGCAACACCTCAAACGAGACGCAGATTTCTCGAATGCGTAAGCGAATAATAAATCCGATATCCTCGTCTCATTTCCATTATTAATGATCGACCTTAATTTCACGTGCGGTTCGAAAGCGTTCGACGCGAGTACCGAGGGGCCAGTTTCCAAGTACATAGTCAGAGGCCAACGTTAATCATTCTCCCCGTCTTACGTACGTGCCTAAGAACAATGACGGCCAATTGTCGTAATTAGAACGCCGAGTTTACCGTACGAATCAAACGCAGCTGTTCGCCCATGCATACGTACGATTCGTGTTCGTTCTCTGACAGAAATTTTCGTGGAGAACGGCTGCCATTGTTGGTCCATCCGTGCTACCCCGAGTCCGCCATTTTGAACTTTTAATGTGAAACTTGAATTATCTTTCCATTAATGGGATCCGTGATCGATTAAAATAAAAGTAACATTTTTTCTCTTATCGTCGATGCTGAGTACTTTGCTATAAATTTTTTCTAATTTTCATAATCGATCAACAAACAAGTCACTCGGCCATCTTTTAAGATGGCGCTTCTGTAAAATCGTTTCTCGAATTCATTTAAGCTCCTTTCCTCCGGATTTGAAGAAGAAAATTTAATTAAATTGTTTATAGCGATTTTGTAGTAGTTGTTGAATTATTTCGTTGCTCCGTAGTAGCCGGTAAGATTTTTGTTATTTCGTAACGAAGAAGCTGATCGGAGTAGGGAAGGTCGTGAGGTTCTCTTGGTCCCCAACGCCGCTTTTCGTCGGCTTCCAGAAAGATATTAGCTAAGCGAGCGGCGAAGTACATATATGGAGGTGAAACAGCCGGTTCACAAAGGACATTCCATTCCATCTTACGCTGGCTGCATTAGCTTTGAACCACCGTGGCTTGCCTCCTCGATCCCACAATCGGAAGGCTGTGTGTCCTCGGGTAAAATATTCTCTGCTCCTCTCGCAAAGAGGCGTTTCGTAAGGGAAGGAGGAATTTTTGTAACAGGAAGCGTTATTCTTGCATTCTGATCGATTTACTTGAGTAGATAAAGCGTCTACAGAAATTTAAAACCTGATTCTTTAATTTTTATGGTATATGTAAAGTGAATAAAAAATTGAAAAAAAAATTCTAAGTGTTATTTTTTTATTTTTATGAAGTTTTTTTTGGTAGATAGAGAATCAAAGAATTTTTTGGATTAAAAAAATTGCTAAACTTAATCATTGAATTTTAATAAAATTTCGTAGGTGCACAGAGAAGGAAAAGAAAATTCGAAGTGCTATTTTTTGGCGTCAATGCAATTTTATGAATGAACAAGGAACTGAAATTATTTTCCTCGTGTTCTGTAATTACTGTGGAATATATATATGCAGACAAGATGATGGAAAATGAAATAAACAGATGAATGTACAGCACAAATAATTTTGAACAAGTGCAAGCAACTTCCACTTTCACGTATTTCTAACAACCTCGCCAAACACGATTTCGTAAGTACGCGAGTCTAATTCAGTAAACTTCACGTATGAATGGCCAAGTCTTCTGTTAGTCTCGGGTCAACGTAATGGTAAAGAGTTTCTTGCGCTCTAAATTCACCAAAAATAATTGCAAGCAATTACCTCGTAAACATCTCCATTCATAAACCCACCCTTACGCTCATTCCTAATTTTCCACAAATTTTTTACTCGCTGTACCATCCAATACTCCTCAAACTATAAATTTAATTCAAACTATTCTTTTCTAAAAAATTTCCGTTCACAAACCCACCCCTGTATCAATTTCCAATTTTCTGCAAATTTTTTATTCAATGGTACTGGTTTTATTCAACGTAACAATCTCCCAGCAAAAAAATTTCTTTTCGAAACCCAACGAATGCAACGAAACTCCTCCCAATCCCCACCGAAAATTCTTAACAGCCCATTCTGTCACGAGCCACACAGTGTCTCGTGTCTCCAGTTGCACCGCCGCTTGCGAAACAACGCAGTGTTTACAACGCGGCTTTCCGACCGGTGTAATGTATGCGCGCGTGAAAGTGGTCGTCGTCGTCGTCGTCGTCGTGTCACGAAGGGAAAAAATCAGGCGCGCGTTTAGTAATGACCTAATACTAGGCCGGCATTAAATTTGAACGACCAGACTGTCCAACGATACCCAACACCGTTCGCCATTCGATACGCGAGCTAACTGGCAATGGCGAGGACTCTAACGTTCAACTAGTCATGAACGATTGAAAAATTGGTTCCATAGAATGTGCCATAAAATAATTACAATTCTAACCAATGATATTGTAGGATGTTCAGCCTGCACGCGTGAATTTCTTGGTACATCTATTATAAATTGAGCTAAGGACCAATTGCTAGCTCGCCGAACTGATCATCCCTTGGTACCACTTTCCGATTTTTAAAAAATATTTCACAGGCATCTTTCTTTTTATCGGCCGTAATTTTTGTCGAAGGAATGATCGACGTAAGATTTGTCGAAAAGATACAAGGCTGAAGTGGCTATCAAGAGTTTAACTCCTTGATGCTAGGCGTAGTACGACAAAAATTACACAAGGAGCCCGAATTTATAGTCTCAATTGTACGACTGAGAAAAATATTATATATTATACGATACTTCTATTAGTGTAAATAATACCTGAAATGTTCCACGATTTTTATTTTCGATTGCTAAGTTATGAGATTGAATTGAGTTACTATGCACGGAGATATGGAGTCAGACGTCAGGGGGTTGATAAAATGGTCAGAGGGTTGGTAAAGATTTAGAGCTGTTCTATATAGAATTTATTATATCATATTTATAATTAAATTTATTCGCTTCAAGAGTGTCAATCATTTCGGTAAGTCCTCCTATAAAAATTTAAGTCCAGATCTACCCCTGAAAGAGGGGTTGTTATTTTTTTTTGTTTAGAAATAAGTGTAAAAATGTATTTAAACCTCGTAGATTATAAATTATAGATTTTACCAGCATAAATATTTCCGCACTGATCGCTTCAAAATGATTCTGAACAGTAGAATACCGATTACTCTGGCGCGCTACGCGACAAGCGAAGAGTTAATACTCACAAATAACAATTAACGATCGAGTAAATCAAAGAATTGTTTTTATTAAGTATCGAGCGTATGCAACAATGAACGGGATATTAAAATCGTATGCACGAAGCTAATTTCTCATTCTCCTGGCTCATTATGTCCGGCAACGCGGGACCAGTATGAATGAAACATAAGGCCCGATGTTTATCATCCTCGATGAAGTTCAGCCCCGCTAACTATGAATATTCATCGAGGACGCGAGCTGTCGATCGTGATAATAATAATAACGTCGCGATGAAATAAGGATCCTCGATCAGGCGAAAAAATAAGTCTGTACGATCGAGCAACGGTGCCTTGAGGTATCGCCCACGATCATTCACCGATCCTTATCCGATTCACCCGCGAATTATACCGACCGACCGATCACCATAATTCCGTCATCCGTTCTTTCGGTGCAGGGACAATTAGCTATGCAAAATTGTTGGGGAAAAAATTGCATAACCCCTGTAGAATTCGTCGAGCTGCACTTACCAAATTAATTTCCAGTACTATCTTCCCGGAACCATTTTCTTCTATTTTTTTTCAAATCGATTAAGTCACCAACAGTGTTCCAAACAATTTTTAAACATTTAAAAGTACTCTCCGATAACAAGATTCTACGTCCAAACAAAGTGCTGCTTAAAATTCACGAAGAAAATTCAGAAATTTCAAGAACCACTGCTTCTCAAAGATTCTTCGATTAACCCTCCAAATTAAATATTAACAAGTATCACTGTAATTTCCAAAGACATCTAATTCACTGAAACTCGCAGTCATATAATTTTCTTTTCCTCTTAAAAAAAAAAATCAAACAATAAAATTCTGATTATAGAAAATCGAATATTTTAATTCCGAGTCGAATTGATTCCAAGACAAATGTTGCACTATCTGTGTTCCATCGACAAACGATTCTACCTTCCACTTCCGGTGAACCTCGCGACGTCTAGAGCCACGTACAGAGGAAAGGAGACGTCGTCTACGTCGAGACAGCACGGTAAACACTGAGGATGGCACCGGTGCGGGAGACTTCTAGCCAGTGCACCGTTTCTGCCTCGCATAAGGTTCACGTGGGACAGGAATACCACCGCTGAGCCACGGGGTGCGGTCTCGTTTTGCCATGAAACTTTTCTGTCTCCGCTCCAGCTACGTGTAGAACCGGTCTCTCTCCGAACGAACGAGTCCACCGTCGTGGATCGACGAGTCTTTCTCTGTTTCTCTGTGCGAGCACCCGGTAACGTTCTCGCGACTCTCCAGGATCAACTATTTCGTCGTTGCACCCACACGGTTGGTTGCGTCAGTGATCGGGATCGATTAGATTTTTCACCTTCGTTTGGAGAAATTCAATATTTTTCTGTCTCTTTGAACTTCCTTCTTTTTTATCTTTCATTTTTTTTTTTTGGTTGCAATTTTTTGTTATTCGTGTCGGCTGGAATTTTTAATTATTTCCGATAGCCGAAATTTCTTGTCGGTCGCGTTGATTGCCATTTTATTTTTGTTGGAATTTTTTAATACTTGCTTTCTTTCAGCTGGCATTTTTTTATTATTTTTTTTCTAATAAAACTTTTCATTATTTTTATTAACTGAAATTTTCCTTCGCTTTTTTTTTCCTCTTTTTACCGTGATTTTTCTTATTGTTAGCTGTGACTTTTATTTTTGTTAGCTCAAATTCTTTTAATTTATTATTTTCTTGGTTAATTTAGAGACACCGCGTGATACAGTGTACACGCTCATATATCAAAAGAACAATTTTCAAAAAAAAATAATTACCTATCAATATTTAATATTGCAACACAAAAAATAAATCATTTAACCACCTTTTCCTCTAATACGAATTTTTACCCGCAACCAATCAATTCCAGCTGCCAATGATCTCCATCATATCGATAGGAATCCACAATGAAACGAAACAGAGCAATGATACACGCTGGCCATGCTCGTACACACTTCCCCTCTTCATACCCGAGCATAAAACGATCGCTTTTAATAACCCGTTTCGCGTTTCGCCGATAACAAGTTAAGCGAACAGGTTTACTCCTTCTCGTCTCGGGGTGTCCTTCTTTTCCGAGTTTGTTTACCGGTTACGCCACTGTGCTCGCCTAGGATCGCGTCCATTTCGCCTCCCACGTGCACCACGGACCGCTCGAAATACCGATCTCGAGCAGAGAAATCGTTGGTTGACGGTGCACGTGCCGATTCAATGACAAATCGATCCGCTATACGTTTTCCTCGTCGTCAGGAAATTGCGAAAAAACGGCTGGACGTGCTAGAATGGGGCGTGATCGAGATTACGACCGATCGATAATTATCGGTTTAATGGTAATAGGAATTGGTAATTAAAGAAGTGATTTTAAAAAAAATTTTTTTGAATATATATATTTTTTTCAACCCTTTGCACTCATAATTGCTAACATATATCGTAAAATATGAAAATTATACGTGAATAGTAATTACAAAAATATTTTACTAGAAAGTTTATTTACTTGGTATACGGACGATAAAATTAGGAATAATAATAAATGAAATTGACAATATTAATATCCACTGGATTAATATATTAAAAAAATAGTAACGTTAGATAAAATTGACAAACGACAGTGAAAAGTGTTGGTTTGTTAATTAACCGTTGATCATGAGCCACGTTCGTTGGCGACGTTTCGTTTTTTCGAATCGAAAATTGGAGGTTTTACTGAATTAATAATTTCAAGATTTCTGTACGGTTGGTATAGTTTGTAAATTATTGGCTCCAAGCCATTATTGATCAGAGAAGAGATTATGTGCAGGAATGAAGAAAGCTCGTGTGCAGGTACGAAGTATGTTTATGGGTGAAGCAGGCGACACGAGAACTCGCAAATCCCTTCCGATAGTGGCGGAATACTGTTAACCTATTTCCGGTAAAAGCTCAGCTAATCTTCCATCTACATTGATTTTATTCGAATCATTTGTCGTGATAACGATCGCGACTGCACTACTTTCTTTTATTCTTAGAATTCTCTCTTATTGGATATCCTTGCACTACTTTTTTTTTTCTTTTCAATTTATAAAATTCCTTTTCTAACGTCCGTGTACTATTACTTTTTTAATTACTAGAATTCCTTTTTTATTGCTCTTACTTTTTATTGCTCACTTTCTTTTATTCCTACAATTTTCTATTTCTTTTTAAAGTGATAAGGTACAATTAGACATTAAAGTGGAACAAAAATAGAATAAAAATAGAAGACTTAGGAATAGAAATAATAATTGAAACGAAGCAAGTTGAAGACGCGACTAATAACCTAGGATATTAAAAATTAAATATATAAACGTTGAAAAAATTATATTACACAATAGTGGCAACAGAAATCGCACCACCGTGCACGAGCTGTAAACAACTGGAAAATAAGATTATTCGAAACTATTAAAAAACCACTTTGATATAATCTAATATATCTACAAAGTTTGCAACGTATCTAAATATTCTACAACCTATGTTCTTCAGAAGTGCTGCAATTTTATTAGCCACTAATCAACAAAATAATAAAAAAAACCACTAATTTCATCTTCCTAAAATTACCATAAAACAAATTAATATTAATATCCAGTATCTCCCACTAAACACACTTTTCTCCAAAAGATACATCCCCAATCTTTTGATCAACGGTATCCGTGTAAAAAAAAAAAAAAGAAAACCCTAGCATCCTCCACAGGTCACTGCACTCCCACTCGAAGAGGCTACTACCGACTCGAGTGAACCACGAGGAACAAAGAGAATCGACCACGTATCAAAGAACCCTAGGAACAAACAGGAAAGACACCACTGTGGACTACCAGTGGTCGATTGTGTTGCATCGTGTCCGCTAAACCTAAGAAGACGCCGAGAACCTCGCAGAACCGTTAGACGGCTACTAAATCTGTTCGCCAAGGTATATATCGAGGAACTTCTCACCTCTGCTCATCGAATCGTCGCACGTTATCGAAGGAAATCGTGCGGCTCGCTTGCGGTTTCCTGGAAAAACCATCGACGCCGCACAGCAAAAAAAAAAAAGGAAAAAATAATAATTCCTTGGACATGCACGGTCCAGGGATTGATTTCTCCGCACAGGAAACGGTTCAACCCTTACGTGGACTACTTAGGCGTCCAGGAAACCAGCGTTACGTAAAGTATTTATTTCTGGCTTTTTCTCTTTGCTTGTTTAATTGCTTTTTCTTTTTCTTTTTTCTTTTTTCTTTTTTAGGTTGGATTGATCGGTTTATTTTGTCAGGTCGATATGTTCTTGTGGAACGCAGTGGTTCTCATTTATCTGAGATCTGGAGTCCTTTCGATGGGCACGGTTTTGGACTCGAAGACGAAATTAAATGTTTGATTCAAGGTTTGGTTAATTTTGGGCGACACGTTTTGCGGTTATTAATTTAGAAACAAAGTATTCTTAGCGTATATTTTAGAATTTTTTATTCCATCGTTAAGGGATTTTTATTCAATCGTTTTTGAGAAACGTAACAATTTTTGATCACATCTACTCATTTTTTAAAACCATCGTAAAAATTAAAATTGATTCTTGTTTGAAATTGTATATTCTACTTATAAAGCGTAAAAACATACAGTCAAATTTACCATATATCAAATTAATTTGACACGATTAATATATCTGAAGACAAATAATCTTAAAGGGTTAAGAATGCAAATATCTGTTGCTAAATCATATACATCCTGATTATAGTATCAACATCTTTGCGCCAAAAAAACCTCTATCTTATAACACGTTCATCGAATACAAAGAAACTGCACGAAACGTATCATTACACTGGTAACGTAATCATAATACCGTGCACCAAAATGGCGTCCCCCCTCTAAAAACGAAAGCTCATACACCATAGCCTAAAAAAAGAGTCAAACGCTTAAGTAACATAGCAGACAGGTTAAATTTAATTCAACGTAAGAACCAGGAAAGGTTAATGATGCACATTCGCCCCAGGACTGAAATTATGATTAATGCCGGAGCAAGAACGCGAAATCCACGGGAACGCGACGCTGGTACTTTCGCTAATACGACGCTAATTGCATCGTCGCAGCGTGACGTCGTCCACTTTTGTCCGTATCCGCAGCCCCGGTTCGAGACAAAGGGAACGCGAACGAAGGATACAGAGAGACACGCGAACCCCTAATAAAATGTAATATTCTATTGTTGCGCTTTGGACGGAACGCTGTTCGCGGATTAACTAGGCCGCTACGGCTCGACACATATTCCCATCTATTAATAGTGTCGCCCGACAATGTTCGCTAAGATTTCGCAGAAAACGTGACGAGATTGATTAAGGAAGCCTTGGGTAATTTTGTGAAAAATTGGCGATCATCTGGATCATTTTTTTTTATTTCAATGGGATGTTATTCTTTTTTTTTTTTTGATAATTGGCGCAGCTAATCAACAAAGCTCGTTAAGATTTCATAGAAAACGCGACGAGATCGATTAAGAAAGCTTTGGGAAATTTTGTGAAAAATTTAGGATCATGTAGATAATTCTTTTATTTTTTTTTTTTTATATTTGGCGGAGCTAATCAACAATGCTCAATAAGATTTCAAAGAAAACTGGAGGAATTCGATTAAGAAAGCTTTGGAAAATTTTGTGAAAAATTGGGGATGATGTAGATAATTTTTTTTTTTTTTTTATATATTTAGCGGAGCTAATCAACAAAGATCGTTAAGATTTCAAAGAAAACTCGAGGAATTCGGTTATAAAGCTTTGGAAAATTCTGTTAAAAATTGGAGATGATCTGGATAATTTTTTTATTTTTAAGGGATGCTATTTCTTTTTTTTTTTTTTTTTTAACGAAGGAACTTTTGTGTATAGTCATTTTAAGAATTGTAGACGTATAAATATCAAACTCAAGCTTGAAATAAATGTCATTTTCACTCCACACAATTGGACATTAACATAAACTCGAACGATTTTGAAACTAGCGCTAATAGAAGCGTATCAGAGTAGACGCCAAGGGAGCTGTTCTATTTGAGCTTACTTCATCATGTTTGTAAATATAACACATCGTGTATTGCCTGCCAAGCCCATTGACCAGCCATCAAATGACAGTTTTTCTCGCTGTGCCCACTTTCCACCCATATAATCCTCGAGATAAACGCAAACGCTGTACAACCACACCACCGAATTGCCCACGCGGTATTAAATAACATTTTTTCCCAAACCCGAATCCGGCAACCGTGTTTTGATTGCTTCGCCCGACGGCGAAATTATGAAACGTTTAAACGTAATTTAAACACAGAAACCTATCGATCCTCGGATCGAGATAAAAATTTTATTACAAATATGGGCGTACAGTGATCTACGTCTCGGAAGCCTCTAATGGAAATCTTGGAGAACAAATGGCACCAGAAATATTTTTTAATCACATTTTTACGAGATTGCAACATTCATATTTGAATACTATTCCACGGAATATAAAATATCTCCGTTCTAAAATTTCCCAATGCATAATTCTCCATATAAAAATAGCACAGTGACCATTCTCCGTTTCTATTTACACAAAATTACAAAAAATCACAATTTGAATAATGAAAGTTTTAATGAAAAATAATTAATAAAAAAGTTTTAATATAGAAAATTTTAATGAAAAATAATTAATAAAAAAGTTTGAATATAGAAAGTTTTAATGAAAAATAATTAATAAAAAAAGTTTTAATATAGAAAATTTTAATGAAAAATAATTAATAAAAAAAATTTAATATAGAAAGTTTTAATAAAAAATCAGAACACTATTAAGTCAAAAATGACCCAATGGCCGTAGAAGGATTAATAACGATAATAAAATAGAGAACCATTCGTGATTAACAAAATACAACACAAGACGTGCACAATTTGACATAAAATTCTTAATAAAGACGTCCCTCTGAATGCAAGAGAAAAATAGTAGTGACTCTGGTGACAAACTAGAACGTTCAAACGGAACAACGCACCCGTGCCGCCCACGCGAACGCATTCGAAACGATTTCAGCCGGTCACAAAAGACAGGCCGCGTGAAACGGCACAAAAGACTCGCGCGAAATCGTTTCAACCCGCTCAGCGGTCTCGCCTCTTGGCAAAACACGCTTTGACCGAGTCAACGGGTTTTCTTTGAATTACGAATTCGGTCTGTGACACGTGCGTCTGATAGGATCAGGTTGGCGAAGGGTCGGTTCAAAGTAATATTTTAAATTCTAGTTTCTGAAATTTGAAAATTCTGCAGAATTATTTTAAACCCTGGAGAATTTTAAGTTTCACTGAATTTTCACCCCATGCAGCGTGAATTTGTTTGTTTTGGAGAGAAAAAATTATAATAAGGAATATTGAACGCTTCTTTTTTTAAATTTAGTTCTAACGGAATTTAATATTTAAATTATCGAAGATTGAAATATATTTGTTTACGAAAAAATATGTAATGCAAGGAAGAAATACATAAACAATCTTTAGCTATATTTTTATCAGAAGATTATGAAAAATTTTCACAGATACCACGGTAAATTTGTAACATTTTTATAAGAAATTAGGATTTGGTCATTTTGGTCATTTTGGTCATTTTGGCCATTTTGGCCATTTTGGTAGTTCTAGTTTGAAAAAAAATTGCCAAGCGAAGGAAAAATTTAATAAAAATTACATTAGACTAAAGAAATATTGCAGTATTTTTGGTGTTATGGTGTACTGGTTAATTTCAACACGGGGCGTTAAAGAATGACCATGAAATCGCGTTCAAAGGGGCACAGCCCGTTACTCGCGAGTATCGAAAGACTCTGGGAGGTCCGCGTTAAAATCCGTGGAGCGTAAAGCGCGCCTAGGCAAAGCAAACTCGTGTTCCGTCACACTTTCTGTGGAGCCACCGTTAAATTAATTGTGTACACGCTCGCGAGAGTGTAAGTCGATTTTTTGGGTCGCGTTAAAAGTGAAGGTATCGAAGTTCTATTTTGGAACCGGCTATCGTCGACAGAATGGTAAAAAATAGAATGTAAAATGTAAAACAAATTCTTCTGGTAAAAACGAATCTTTTTTTCCGCGTGATTCACAAATTTTCAAAAGCCTAAAAAACTTGTATTCCTTTGAAAATTATTTCACGACTCATAAATTTACCAGAAGTGCCTTAAAATTGCGGCTTAGAATTTTACTTCGCGTTTTAAGAATTTGTATCGAATTAAGTAAAAATACCGATATACTCCGCGAAGAATTTTTTTTTCTCGTGTTTTATTTTTTAATTTCTTTCTCCAAATAAAACTGAAGACACCGACGTAGCTTATATATATAAAAAAAAATTCCTAGCGTATTTTACAATGGAACTTAAAACACACCGCGCGTTACTAACGACTTTGAAAAAAGTAGAACATTCGTATATTAAGTTCGAATAAGAAATTCTTTGTTCAGCTGTCGGCAAGGACCGCGCGCTATCATGGCTCCGCTAATTATCACGATCCAGTGTAGCAGAACGCGTAGGAAGCGTCATAACTAATGCGTGCAAACGTAAGCTGCTTATGTTTTCCTCCGACACCGTGAAACACTCGAACGGGTTGATTTGCATTTTAAATATCGGTCGCACGCGCCTCCAGATCTAGTCACGCTGACATTATTTGGATTACACGCTTGAAAATGCAACTTATTCCGCTCTCTGAGTCACGTTATTAACATTCTGTCCGGAGAACGCATATGATTTAGAAAGCAATCGAATACGATTTATTTTTCTCGAAGAAGATAAATAAAATAAATTAAAGAGACAGATATTTTTGGTTACGAGAAATATTTTTTTAACTTCGATTCATCGAAACGATTTCCTTCCAAATGACTGTATTAGTGTTTGAAAAGGCGAAAGATTGATTATCAACGCTTCTTCGACCGTTTACGTACCCGGTATGTCGATCTATCGATCGTATCGACAGGTAAGTTCGCCTCGGGTCGCAACGCAACTGCATTCTAAATCATTCGTGCGAGTATAATCGTATGCTCGCCCGGCTGCTCGATTTCTACGGATTGTTTAATTTATTTGCCACGGTCCATGGTATTCAATTATCGCGATGCCATACAATTAAGAGGGAAGATGAACGCGTCGAATTATTCCCGGCCCCTCGAACGTTAATTGTTTCGCGATTCATTGCGGATTTTTGCACGTAACCCAATTAAGCGCCGGCGTGCTCGGTTTTTGCTACGTTAGAGATTTTTTATCGATACGATGTGTCCGTGAAAATATATGAATAAACTTGATATCTATAATAATATCATTGCTTGCAACTCAAAACTCAAAACTTTAATAATATTAATACCTGTTTTAATATCTCAGAATAGAAAGTATTAAATATATAAATATATAAATATAGTTGGTAACTCACAATTCTAATAATATTGAAAACCATAATAGAACTTAACAATATTAAAACTCTCATAATAGAAAATATTAAAATTCTATCAATGATCTACAATTCACATGCCTCCTAAAAATAACAAAATCAATTCTAAGACACAATATTAAAATAATCAATGATCCACAGTACAATGCCAAAACTCTAATAATATTGAAACCCATAATAGAACTTAACAATATTAAAACTCTCATTATAGAAAATATTAAAATCTTATCAATGTCCCATAATTCACATGTCTCTTAATAATACCAGAACCCATTCTAAGACCAATATTAAAATAATCAATGATCCACAGTACCGTGCCAAAACCCACAATTCAAAACTCTAATAATATTAAAACACCCATAATAAAAAATATTAAAATCTTATCAATGTCCCACAATTCACATGTATTTTAATAATACCCGAACCCATTCTAAGACCAATATTAAAATAATCAATGATCCACAGTACCGTGGCAAAACCCACAATTCAAAACTCTAATAATATTAAAACACCCATAATAAAAAATATTAAAATCTTATCAATGTCTCACAATTCACATGTCTCTTAATAATACCAGAACCCATTCTAAGACCAATATCAAAATAACGATCCACGGTACAATACCATAACCCATAACCCATAACTCAAAACTGTAATAACATTAAAACCCATTCAAAAAAATCTCCTAATAGCCAATATTGAATCTTTTCTTTGTGTCATCAGTGTATCCCACGCGAAAGACTTTTGTCCTCTGAAAACTAACGAGTTCGCCTCGTTTCTTTCTCTCCCTCTCAGCCTTATTCTCGTGGTTCTTAAGTCCAGCTGAGTTACGAGCCATTCTTCTCGGAGAAAAACGTTAATAAAATTTCTCGAGACGTTCTCGCACGCGGTGGCTGATTAAAACGCGTAGCCGCGGCGACGCGTGCGCGTCTAACTCGCACGCAGACAAAAGTGTCTCGACGCTGACGATTTACGAGTTCGTTCACACTCTACTTGCATATTAGACACGATACACCGCCGCACATTCAACTTACTTCTGCTCTTTATCTTCATAGATCCACACAATGCAGCATCTCGGTGAATAATCGGAGTTCGATCTAGTGATAAGCGGTGCAAAGATGAAACGAGGCTTATCTGTTTTCTCGTGGACGATTTATACGTATGTATGCTTTCGCTCTTTCTTTTCACAAATTCCAAATTTTTAACTTCAAATATAATCATATACGTATTTTTAACTTCTGATAAAAAAACATTTTTTTTCTTTACAATTAGAAAGAATTTTTATTTAAAATGTAGGAGTAGTTTCAAAAGATACAAATTTTAAAAACTTGGAAGCTAAAGTAAAAAGTTTTTTTTGTGAAAAAAATTCAGGAAGTCGTTAAATTTGTAAAATTAATGGATTAACCGATAATCCGTATTTGGTATCCGTATCGATCGATAATAAATCATCGATAATCCGTATTTATTGGAAATATAAGAATTGCATAAATTGGAAACGATTAATTTTAGAACGTTTCGTACAACCGAGGTTAATATTATTTCTGTAAATTTTTGTCATCGAGAGAAAGTGTGCGAAAATGGTTTCGTTGGCAACCACGATGATGCAACTCGCTGATCGCTTCCCGCGTGTGTATTTTGAATAGCGTCACGCAAAGTTTTGCCGCGACGGCGAAAAATGCACGCGGAAAGACGTGACACTTTCATGGGACGCTAACAAATTGCAAAAGGAACGACGCCCGTTAAAAGCAACGCGTACATTGTATAACGAGCTCTGTTCTACATATTCCACGCGTTAGTCATACCTTTGTACTTCGCCTTGTACACGCGGACCCAGAAAGATAACGAGCCGGACCAGGAATGACAAACCCTGCTTCGCCGCCATTTAGAAATATTTCTTCTCCGATTATTTTTCAATGAACCAGAAGAACCCTTTAAATCGCCTCTTAATCGAAGTATAACTTAAATCCTCCACATTTCAGTTACTTTTCGAGTTCATAATATACTCGTGTCTTATCATCGTCGATCAAAATTATTTTTACTTTGCAAAATAATTGATAAAAAAATTCAGAACACATCTGAATATTGTTTCCAAGTATTTTAGATACGCCTAGAACCCTAAGTCTGAGAAAAATTGACTAATTTACAAAAAACTAGTAAAGCTTCGATATTTATTTTCTGTTTTCCAATTATTCCAATTATTTTCTATTTAAAAATTAAAGGTTTAAATTTTTTCACACACAAAAAAAAAAGGAAAAGAAGAGAATTGAAATAATTCTGATTAAAGAAGATATTATTTAGTTTTACGAGAAAACGGAATAAATTAGTTTGTTCAGACTCCACACCTCATCAGTTAGAAGTTAACCCTTTGCGCTATAACCACGAGTCATAATCGTGGCGCCGATTCTGGATAAAATACAATAAAAACACACAATATTTATGACAAAGTTAAATTTTAGCTTTAAGTGTAATTCAAATTTACGATGTTGAAAATTAGCGAATACGAAAACCGTGTAATATCTCAATACTTTGCGTTTGTCAGAGTGTCAAAGACGCG
>SMSQ01021053.1:0-14986 GCA_019453375.1 Ctenoplectra terminalis
ATTTATTTTATGATAGTGTTAATTGAAAAATATTAGACGATATATCAAATTGTTTTTTATTTTATGGTAAATAAATATACTTTATTTATTAAACACATTTAATATGTGCAGACTGATATATCTTATTTGAAAAGAAAATTAGAAAATTAACTTAAGTGAAGTTCAATTGCAGTACAAAATGCATGAATTCAAATAATAGGACTTAGTAAATATAAATAATTAAAAATATTTAGGACGTTTATAGTGTAGATATTTAAATAATAAAGAATTGTCACTAGTGCTTTTTAAAATTTTCAAATGGTATTTCAAATATGAAAGAAATGGTATTTATAATTTTTATTATTCTAATAAATCAGAATCAGAACACTCATTTTTTTAGTTATAAATAATTCCAAATTTCACGAATGACGATATATTTATTATATAGATTAATAATATTTTACCTTATTAATATAAATAAAATAACTACTATTACTTTAAATACATTTAGAATTTAATTTACTGTATCATAATCAAAAATTAAAAATTTTAAAAGGAAATAGAAATACATCCAATTTTTCTTTTACAACTATGCTTATTTAATGACAGACTTATGTTAAAATAAATGAGTTTCTAATGAAATATTTTCTTTTCATAACTTTTTGCTGTTTGCTGTATTTGCAAATGTAAATTCAATTATATTTTTGTAGTTGTTATTCGTTAATTGTAAGCTAAACTTACTTGGAAAACTCAAGTAAATTTTAATGCAAATTAAAACGTTTCTATAAGTAAATTGAATTCGCTATAGAAAACGTATAGATATCATTTTTCTAACACACCTCAATATTTTACAATCTATTTCCTATAAGTAGTTACAAATTGTATTGCAGTCTCAATCGATATGTATAAAATATATACCCAAAAAAACTGCCTTTTTTTTACACATATTATTTCCTCTAACACGATTTTAAAATCATTTTCTTTTTACTAAGCACTGCGATTTTGGTCCATATCATCGTAAATATAAGCATTTATTATAAAGTAGCGACGAATAATTACTAATTATTATTTATAGTATTTTTAATTCAAAGTCTTTTCTTTACTTCTTTTGCAATACAATTCTTTTCTTTTGTATTCTTATGCATTACTAATTTTATTTTAGTTAACCCTCTACAGTCCAAATTTTGTTTATCAGAGCAAATAAGAACTGTGATTGATTACAGTTTCTTGCTTTGATTTCAAAATTTTTAAACCAGTAATTGCTATAGATGGATCGTGGTATCACTACAGTAATACAGTAACAGAATTTAATAGTACAGTGATAACTAAATAAAATAAACTTTTCTTAAATATAAATACATCAGTGTGTCAACTCTCAAGTCACACGGCGCCATAGAGGGTTAATGATTGATATATGTATCAATTTTGTTCTATTGTTAAAAATACAAATTTATTGTATATAGATACATATGTATATATCTCAGAACTCATACAGTTAAGTTTTCATCACTTATTTTACACGGTTTTGAATTAATTATAGTTCTTTATTTTATCTTACACGATTTTTGGATAACACGGAATGCATCTCCTATTTTACTATCAGAAACGTATTTTTTCTTACAAGGTTTTTTTTACACAATTCCTTGAAAAACGTATCTACCGTGTAAAAACAAAATTAGGTGTACACAAATATAAATACAAAGGAAATAGCAGAAAAACCAAATTTTAGCAATAATACCTCTTTGATATTTCGAACGAATTAAAAAAGTAATACTTCTTTAATAAGTACACTAAAAATTAACTAATCTGATAACTTAGTATAATATATCATCTAAGATACACTTTTTTTAATAACTATAAACGAACATTTCTCTCACATCTTAAAACCGAAAACTCTGCGAAGCTATACATCTTATATTTTTTATACCAATAATGCCAGCGCCAACATTTTAGTTTTACCAATTATACAATCGCTTTTAAAATATTCCCAAAAAAAGTGTCCTCATGAAACACAGAAATTAAAAATAATATTTATTACATTACAAATTCCATCCAATATTACTTGCAACGATCAGAGTTATCTCCCGTACATTCGTTCCGACTAATTTCAAATCTTTTTCCACCGGTTGGCCAGTGGCCCCTAATTTAGTGCCGGTACCAATTTCGAGACCCTTGAGAGCTGACATTCACAACGCAAACCAATCAATAACGTCAAAGATAACCCCCCCATACGGGCGAAACGGCAGATACAGCGGAAAAAAAGAATAGATGGCGATAGGAAAGGAGGAACAGGGAGGAACAGAGAGAAAGAGATAAAAAAGAGAGAGAGAGAGGAAGTCTTTTCGATAGGACACACAAAATCATGCTCTACGTCACGAAGGATTTTCCTGCTGGTAGTCGCAAGGGATAACCGGAGAAGTGAGCGGGTTATGGTCCGAAGATCCCTATCGGTTTCCAGTTTCTTCGAGGATGGGTTAAGGGTGGAAGAGTTTCACGCGAAGGAAGGCACTGGAAACGAAGGGGTTGAAGGAGGAAAGTAGTGGGTAGATAGAAATTGCAAGGAAAAGCTAGTAAGGGATAGCATGGAGAATCGGAGAATGCCTGTGGCTGAGCACTCACTTATAGCTTTTCCGGGCCCCTGGGTATCGTATCTTTGTCAGTGGTGTCTCCGACACTACATCACCCTACTTTATGGTGTCTAAAATCCCGAAAAAAGACACTGCGACCTTCCTCGATTCGCGATTAAAGTATCGCTGGTCAGTGTCGCGACGCATCCCTATGCCAGATTGTTAATGTATTGCACCCGTTATTGGACCACTTTACGCTTTCTCCGGCGATTTCGTGAATGCAAAGTGCTCGAATATATATCAGACTGTCCAGCGAGACGATCTACTGTTTTTCCACAATTGTATACAATCTACGCTAATGTACAGCCGAATATTTCTATTCGACTACGACCATGTGTTTGGCATGGGAACGAGATAGTAGATCCTCGAGTTAGTTACACTTTCGTTTTAATCCTATATATCCGAAATTTTGTTCTCTCTCTCTTAACACTTTGACGGCAAAAGTCACGTATACGTGAGTTCGCGACCCAGCGGTTATCGGCCGAACTCACGTACACGTGACTTCGCGCAATTGCACAAAATATGCCGACGGCAAGCGCAACTCTTTTTCGAAATGTGCGGCCGTCAAAGTGTTAAGAAAAAAAAGGAATTCTTTTTATTTATCTTTTTGTTAATTACGATTTTTTAAGTTGATCTAAAAAGTAGGAATTAATAATCGCTGCAAGTGGATTGACTGGTGATGGTATAAGAGTACAGTAATGAAATATCGTAACGCAGCGTAATGCAGATGTTATATGCAGGAATATAGTTTCTAAAGAGATAAGAACATGACATAAAATTTTCTAAGAAATAAAATATATTTGTCGTATTAATTAAATTGTTGTATATTTTTTAAATACTATAATATAATTGTGATTAAAGTAAATTTATTAGTTACAGGATAGAATTGAGATTTGAAACATAACGATATATTTGTTTGGAAGAATTTCTCAAAAGTATTTGATTATACTACAAATCAAAATATAATTGCCGAAATGTATAACCGTTCTACTAATTACATAAACTTTTTTTTATATTAAAAACTTTGAAATTAACCTTTTTTTGGATTTATCGTGGCGCTATAATGAGCCTGAAAATTCAACGATGCTATTATTTCGTTTATTTCTGCATTTTATCTAATTGGTAGCTGCAAGCCAATTTGTTTTTTAATATTATGAATTTTATGAGATAATAAAGGATTATACCAACATACATTAAAGCACGCTTAGTTCCAAGTTGTGTGGAATCGCTGTGATTCCCATAATCCAAAGAAGGATTAAAGTAAACATATTAATTGAGAGTACTTTTAAATTACTTAATAGCGAATGCGTTAGTAACTAAAATTTTTGCACACGTTTTTCTGTTCGCGATACTATTTTATATTAATTTGTTAAATTTATGTAGAAAATTCAATATCTATGTATCAGACTACTATTATAACAAGTGTATGCAGGTACTATTTCCAGGCTATAAAATTCATCGCGATTAATAATGGAATAATTAAGGTGTTTACCACAGACAATTGAAGTATGTCAATTTGTTTCAAAGAAATCTAAATGATAGGTTCATAAAAAAATACGTACTGTAAAAGAACCAAATGTTGATCCATATTTTCCACCCAAAATCAAAGAAAATTCCTAAAAAGCAACTTTTAAAAATTGATAAATAATTACAAAGCGGTTATTTTGACCACTTCGGTAATTCTATGAAATTATTATTATTATATTTATTATTATTATTATTATATTTATTATTATTATTATTATTATTATTATTATCGGTAAATCTATGAATATTATTAAATGAAATTGTGTAACTAGCATAAACAATGAAAATGGTACAGAGTTTCTAAAAATCTTTCCATGTTGTCTTCCATTACGTTGGAATTCAGCTATCAAAATTTGTAGAGCAGGAAAACAAAGGAATTCTTGAACGTGATTAGCAACTGCCGAGTAAAATTAATTTTCCGTGAAACACTCTGCTTTGTAATGTAATGAACAAAGCCCCGGGGAAATTTGATGCTGTTGAACAAACTTCAGATCTGTTAGATGCAAATTTCAAATCCACATGCTGGACGTGGAAGACTATAAACTAGAGGAGTAGCCTTCTGCAGCATGAACAGGTTAATCTTATAAGCTCACTTGATGTCGCATGATGAGCGGCGAAATCTCTGGCAGCAGGTGAGCATTGTTAACTCCCATTCGTGTGTGTCGGACACTTTAAATCCATCGAAATCCTGCATCGGGTTAAAGCTTGTCCGCTTTCCTCGTTTCACCTTCCGCTCTCCCTCTCTCTCTCTCTCTTTTCCCGTGTCGCGTTCTTTAATCCGACGTTCCGTTTCTAACCATGATTGCAAGTGTTTCCCTCGCGTCAATGAATTCGCAAAGCGAAGGTAACGAAGCATTTCCACTGATTACTGTTGGAGAAATACATGTCTCAGCAGACTTATTCGTTCAAAGTAATCTTTTAATTTCTAATGATTGTAAATGAGAAGAGACACTTGAATCTTGTCTCTTCTTTTTTTATTTTTTTTATACATTTTTCATTTGAACGTTTTAACTTTATACCAATTGCATATACAGTACCGGACACAATAAATAGCTTTTGAAGATAAAATTTGCAAATATTTATGGTGTAATATTTAACACTAAAACTACCAAAGCGGTCAAAATGACCGGCTTGTAATTTCTCATAGAAATTATATAAATTTACAAGGATTCAGTTCGGCAAATTTTTCGCGATTTTCTGTGAAAAATATAGGTAAAGATTTGTTCTTACGTTATGTATTTTTTTAGAGCACCTATTATTTTTATTTCTTTGGGTACAAATCGGTCTGCCTTAATCATCGGTAGGTTTAGTGTTAAAATTGAAGAGTTGGAATTATTTTTGAATATTTAGTGTTTATCTTTTTTTATTATAAAATAATTCTATCATAATTCAAGACTGTAAACAACAAAAATACTTTGCGTAATAAATATTTGAAAATTTCCAAAAATGATAGAGTATCCTAATTTAACCCTTAGCGCTCCTTCGGCTCCGCTATGGAGATATTCTGATGATTACGACATAACATTCAACATGATTACGCTCAATTTCCAAAGATATCGCACTATGATAAGTTACAAAATTAAAAATTTATGTTTCGTTTACCGGAGGTGTTAAAGGAAGGCACCCATGTTTTACATGTGTTTGTGCAAACTCTACGTTCCTAAAAGAAAAACTAAAATAACGGACTTTGTCTTACTGACCTTCACTTTAGGGTATGATCATCAATTAGGGTTTGGGGATGCCTGCGAACACCCCAGGTACGAATGTACGCCCTGTTACTTGTTTTTTCCTCAGTTCTAACCGTGCGCCCGTCTTGTACACATCATCTTAACCCTTTCGCTACGAGCGGTGACTATAGTCACCCAACGCTTGACGTTCACTACGTACGAACGGTGACTTAAGTAGACTACTAAAAGACACTCAAAACCTTCCATCGAACATCATTAAGACATTTATTTCCACTTTTAATATCTATTTCTTCGCTTCCCTATTTTTCCCTTTTTTATCCATTTTTCGAGGGGTAAAAAATAATTCCTTAACTTTTTATATATACTGATTGATCGATGATGATTCATATTTTCTAATTGCATTATGCGATAATTTCCTTTCTACGACTACACTCGCTCTGCGTACGGCGGCCGATTACAGCTGTTCCTCAAATGCACACTTTTGACGCGGCGGTTCGTTCAGCGGGAGTAGCGCGCCGTAGAATCCGTCCGTAGCGAAAGGGTTAAGACTATCTAAATATATATTTTTCTTCCACCGTGTCTTGAACATAATTATTTAAATGCTCCTCCACGTAACCTCCTCAACAGCAGGAAAAAGAATATTTGTAAAATGAATAAAAAAAAGTACTTTCCCAAGGAGTAGTAATATTTTACGTTCAAAATAAAACTTCTTTTCTTCAGTGATAAAGAATCGTACGGAATGCAAAGGGTTAAAATGCACTGACAGGATAAAATTCTTTTTTACACCTAATGCAATGAAAAATCCATTGTTACTTATTTAATTTTGCATTAAATATTTCAGTACAACTCTGCAATGAAATGTGTACAACCCAACTTCATATTATACTTCTTGTTACTTTCATTTATAAATTACGATGCTGTAGTTTGTTCATAAAGACAAGAAACAACCTGTATGTTACTATTTATGTTTATATACATTTTTTGTGCCTTTCTTTTCACAAATTCTAGAATGAGAAGTAAAATATGAAAAATTCGTACATAGTATGCAAAAAAAAAAATATACAAAATATACTTCTAAGGTACGTGTCTATTTCAGAACACAACAACGACCAATTACTTTTAACACATTCGCAACCGGTGGTTTTTGGGCGAGACGCTTAGCCGAATACCGCATACAATTTCCAAAAGTCTACACCTGAATACTGCAAGGGTATGCAATTTGAATGTGTCTGAATATAAAATGTGAATTTAAATGTTGCTTCTCGCAAAAAGAAAAATTTGAAAAAAAAATTTAATATTCCAAACGCGTGCTGAAAAAATTCATGAAAAATTACTAGCAATATTAAAAGTGATAGAGCTACTTAACACGTTGATTGGCAAGAAATTTAAGCAAACCCTACGTTGAGTGTTGAAAGTGTTTAAAGAAAACAGCAAAACTTCTTTAAATTGAATATATTAGGTTGGGGAAAAAGAAATCCATTATTTTTTCGGTAGATGGCTGTAGTCATCGATATTTCGTAAAGTATCGATCAAACAATTTCAGATTTATGCTCGTTGTCAAGGTGAAATTTCGCACTAAACAAGTTCTTTTGCTGTTTTTTGTTTGGTCCATTCAGTTGTAAGTTACAAGATGTTAAAAATGGAAATCAACAAAGAGAAAATTCGGTACATTTTACAATTTTTCTTTGATAAAGGCGAAAATGCAAGCCAGACGGCTGAAATTTTGAATGGTGTTTATGGCCCCGATACTGTAACAGCTAATTACGTGCAATTTTGGTTTCGTCGATTCCGTTCAGGTATTTTTTATGTTAAAGATGCACCTCGCACAGGCAGGCCCGTCGTCAAAAATGTCGATAAAATCACAGAGATAATCGAAGTTGACCGTCAGGTTAGTAGTCGTAGCATCGCCCAGGAGCTAAAGATCGACCGTAAAACAGTTTTAAATCATTTCACGTAAAAATAATCGATTTCTTTTTCCCCAACCTAATATATTTCCGTCGATAATTCAAATATATTATATTAGGTTGTCCCAAAAGATCCTTCCGTTATCTTCACGCAATGCTTTCGTCTAGTAATGTTCAAATAAATATTCAACCTTATTTGTTAAACGAGAGATGGAGGAAAAAAATAGCGCAAAATGAATCGTGATGAATCTTATTAAATGAGATTTAATAAGATTTTTACCGATTTATTTTACATAATAATTCTGTGTGGTGTTCAACAATAACTTTAAATAGCAACAGTACTGATAATAATTTTAAAAAATACACAACAAGAAGTGATGAAGACCTAATGATCGTAAAATGCTTCAAAAATAAAATTAAAAATAAAAATCGCTGTGAACGTGAAAAAATATTTGGTAGAACTGCGTTGCCAGTACTCAGCTACAAATTTTGAAATGATCTGGAACTACGTTATCGGTACTTAGCTGAAGAATTTGAAATGACGTAATAGTACATTACCGGTATTCAGCTGAAGAATTTCAAATGACGTAGAACCACGTTACCGGTCTCGAATGTTAACACGCTCCGTATCAGTCCGAATTCTGGGGACTTTCCGTTCACACCGCGTGGGACGTATGCACCCCACGTTATCGTGATCGGTAGTTTTACTTCTGATGCATTCTTTGCAACACATATGACACGACAAAAATCATGATCATAAAAAAAAGATAAAAAATGTAAAATGCATTATACTTTTTTCATTTGAACGTTTTAACTTTGTACCAATTGCGTATACAGTGCCGAATAATCGTGAGCTCGTTACGTATTTATAATTATTCATTATATTTATGATCAATAAATAGCTTCTGAAGATAAAATTTGCAAATATTCATGGCGTAATATTTAAAATCGATGAGTTGGAATTATTTTTGAATATTTAGTGTTTACCTTTTTTTATTACAAAAATAATTCTATTATAATTTAAGACTGCAAACAACAAAAATACGTTGCGTAATATTTAAAATTGAATTATAGAACATTATAGAACAAAGCAATAAACTTTATTTTAACGAATCATCTTAACCCTCAATAGGCCGAATTTTGTCTGCTTATTGGAGAAACAATTACGATTGATTACAGTTTTTCACTTTGATTTGAAAATGTTTTAACTAATAATTTCTGTAAATGGATCATCGTGTCACTATAGTAATACAGTAATCAAATTTAATTTTACAGGGATAACTAAATAAAATAAATTTTTTTAAATATACATACATTAATTTGTAACTTTTAAGTCACACCGCGCCACAGAGGGTTAACATTAGAACTACCGACCATTGAAATATAGTAATTTCTATCGAAAGAAATCATAATGAAAGGTATAAAAAAAATACGTAATCCAACGAGAATAAATCTACATCGAGCTTTTTTTTATAGAAAATCATCGAAAATCCTTAAAAATGCACCACAGTGCGTTTATAAAATTTATATAGGAAATTATGAATTCTAGTATTAATAAACTGTTCTTGATATACAGTAATCAAATTGAAATTAAACAAAACAAAATTAATTTTTTAAATATAGATACATCAGTTTGTAACTTTTAAGTCACACAGTCCCACAGAGGGTTAACAAACACCGGTAAAGTGCTTCTATACACTTCGTAACAAAAATTCCTTACGGCCCGAAAGAAGCGTCTAGCGTGGAGCGTATGCGCCTCACGCAGCACGGAACGTGTTAACAGTCGAATTTATCAGTGTACAGGCTATTGAGAGTATTGAAAGCACGATTTTAAAGTACTCCGGAGTACAACAGTCGTAAAATGAATTCTCAAATGGACTCGTACCCTTAGAATTCCTCCATTGACGAAACAAATTACTGTCTAGGTCCCATTACTCTACCTGTTTTCTATAAAAAAAAATATGCAGCTGCATAAACACCCACAGTCTACTGTATTATAATATCAAAGCAACAATTGAACGTCAATGGAAAGGCGAGGATTTCATCTGAAAGGAACTCGTTGTCTCGTTACAGAGAAATTTCGCTCGGCTGTTCCGCGACTATTTTTTAGCGGTCGTTAACTCCATTTGCCCCTGTGACGGGGTGCTCGAAAGTTCGTCTCTGATGTCCGTCAGAGAAATACGTATGTATAATACGCGTTGAGAGGAGAAGAGCGATGGCAACGGCGTAGAAAGCAAATGGCTAGGAAGAGGAAAGGAGAGGGACAATGTCGCATTATTAAAGCACCACGCCACGCTCCTTTCGTTTCGGCTCGCAATTAATTGAAGCTGCTGCTGGCGCCACGTGAAATAATTACGAAACACGTGGGAGAGTCGGAGTAGAACGTCGGCCGTGCTTGCTTGATGAAGGAGACGAGTTGATCCTCAAGTTTCTAGCTCTGGAGCTCTTGTCGTAACAACGGAACAATGTTGACAATGAGACCTCCTAACCTTGAGTCTGAACTTGGCCGATGTGTGATGATAAAAACCTATGATTCATGTATTCTGTTAGAGTTGTTTTGAGGCCTATTCAATGCTTTGTCTATCTGTACTGTTATACAGGGTGGTCCACGCGAATTGCACACCTCTATAAAGTATGGGTTGTATGCGTTAATTGTGTACAATAATACCGCGAAATATTAAAACAGACTGTTGCTCTATATTACTACAAAGCACCGTATTTTCTTTTTTTCTTTTCCTCAATCTGTGATAAATTAAATGGCTAAGTATGGAAAGTATGCGTTGCACGAAAAAGTTTTGTATATAGATGTAGTGTATTTATTTATTTATTTTTTTTTTCACAGGTGGAAGCGTTTCGGAGATTTAGAGATAACCCTCTATGGTGCAGTGTGACTTAAAAGTTACAAGATAATATACCTGTATTTTAAAAAATTAATTTTATTTAGTTAGCACTGTACTATTAAATTTTATTACTGTATCGGTGTAGTGATGTCACGACCCATCTATAGTAATTATTAGTTTAAAAATTTTCAAATCAAAGTGCAAAACTGTAATCAATCGTAACTTTTTCTCCGGTAAACAGACAAAATTCGGGCTATAGAGGCTTAAATGGAATACTATATTTTTTATACGAAAATATGGAAGAATATCGAATTGTGAGTAATAAAGTATCGGCCTTCGTTAGCCCTAAACCTAATAACTAACAAGTAATTTCAGTTTATTCGTCACGTACACATCTCGCTGTCTTTGCGAAATCTGTGATAAGTTGAATCTCTAACTTGATATTACGCGAAGAAGATTTTCAGGAAATAAAGTGAAATTACTCGTTGGTTATTAATGTAGGTGGAGAATGTCTTGGTGTGTGTGTGAGAGAGAGACCCCTGATAAAACCTAGGTCTCAAGTTTTCGGTCGCACCAATACGATGAGACCTCGTTTCGAATTGGTTCGGCTTTTATCCGAAAAATAATATTACCGGAAAATAATATAAAAGAGCCAAGGAAACATAGTTTTAGTTTTTAAGTCAGCCACTGTAAAAGCATTTAAATATACACTACTATTCCTACATTAGGTTTAGGGCTAATCAAGACCAATACTTTTTTACTCACAATTCGACATTCTTCCATATTTTCGTATAAAAAAATGTAGTATTCCATTTAAAAAAACAAAGTCAATTTTATTGAGTAATTCGTGAAGAAGTAGCCGTGAAGATAAGGGAGTGGTTGCATTTTTCAGCAATGTAGAGCAATCTATTTTCGTTGAATATATTTATACACACACACTATCCAGTTCGCTGTATGCATAAGATTTTATCAATCTGGTAAAAAAGAAGTTAAAAATAAAATTAGAAATTAGAAATAAAAGAATTTTAAAATAAATTACAGAATAAAACAAAATTTCCAAATATTTCACGCGTCAATATACTATCTTTTAGTATAATTTATACACAACAGCACGAAATAGATACTGTTGTGTCTAAATAGGTATTTCTATAATACCTTTTTAAATAGGTATTATTAAATTAATGAATTTCAGTGAAAATACAATAAAAATACTAATCAATTTGTTTAAAAAATTACTGTGAATTTATTTAACTGAATTAATTTCGTCCCACAGCTTAAAAGATAATATAAAATAAAATATGCCAATTCTATGAGTTTAAGTTCCAAAACATTAAATAATAATTTTAAGATCATATACAACTAATAAATCTTATCACCTAACCGAAGAATATAATTTTAATTTACATTGCACAATAATGTAGTAGAATTCGTAATTAAATTATATTTATCTACATCAGTATTCCATACTGTTAACAATCTCATAAAAGAAACTCGTCAAAGAGCAAGCTTCGTTTCATTGCATTATGTAAAATAATTTGGTTTAAATAAAATAAATCAAATTTTATTCTCGTAATTTTATCAAATTAAACCATCGTTGAAAATTAATTAACATATGAAGGAATGTCTACGAATGAGCTTGTGAATTATATAGCTGCTCAATGAATTAACACTGAGAATCAGTAATCCGTGTACGCAAAATTTAAAAAAACATTAATTGGGGCGGATTTCATGTAGCTTCTGAATAGAGCCATTTAATTTATTACAGATTGAGAAAAAAAAAAAAAAAAAAAAAAATACGGTGCTTTGTACTAATATAAAGCAACAGTCTGTTTTAATATTTCACGGTATTATTGTACACAATTAAACAATCGTTCGGTACACTTGCATAATACCTCGTAATGAATTCTTCAATTACTTAGCATTTTCCGAGAAAAGTGCATAACGTGCTTTCAATTGAATACAATGAACGTTAAATGCAACAAGCCCAAGCAGGGATGCTTGCAGAGGAACAATTGAAATAATTATTTTGCTGTGACAGTATTTCTCGTAAATAGCCTTTAGCTGGGGACACGAAGGAGAAGAAGAACAAGAAGAAGAAGAAAAGCACAACGAGGTGCACACAAAGAGAGTTCAAATAAAAGATATCTTTGTTATCATTAACCTCTTCTGTTTTCACTATCGTATTATAGTAGTTATACAGCAATCTTATTTGTAAGGTATACGTATAAAAAAAAACAAAAAAAAAACACCAGTCTGATATACAGGGTGAGGTATTTAAAACAGGTCACCTGAATAACTTCGCTTGCTTTTACAGATAGAATAAAATGTCTGAGATCAAACTTATTTGGTACCGAGAGGTTACTAGTTTTCTGATAGGTGGAGACGTCAAGGAGATAGAAAGGTCAACTCTATTTTTTTTTTAAACAGAACGGTATGGTTTTTTACTTAGATTCTGATAGAGTGTTTCAAGACGAATACAGTGACCTAATATTAAGGTCATTCAAGGTCACTGAAGGTCAAATGCGAGAGAAAACTGGTTATCTCAAAGCACTGTTCGAATACAGGTAGCCCTCGTACAATACGGCATCTTATAACACTGTCTCGCTCCAACACGATAAGAAAATTGCGAAAACCTTTGTACAACACTGCACTTCTACAGCACTGGATGACATGATTTTTGTTTAACATATTTGAAAACTAAATTACCTTAAAATAATGTGACATTGTAAGCACCAGCAAGTAAACCAAAATTACAGATTTTTTAAAGAGGATAGAAGGTGTGAAAAATCTAAATGAAGAAGAAGGTTCAGAAAGTTGTTATCGTTCAACCGAAAAAACGTTCTCGTTTCATTGTACTGAATAGCGATGAGGAAAAAATTGATCAAATTAAGGTTACGTTAAATAAAAATAATATTTTTTGTTTTTTCTTTCGTTTTGTGTTATACATATATTTGTATTTTTAATAAAAATTATGTTGCTTATATGGAATAAAAAAAAAAGTTTGCTTTTAATAAGATTTCGGCATGTAACCCCCCTTTTTGTACTGGCTCTGGGTCTCATATAACACTGTTTCAGACAGCACGGCATTTTCTAGAAACATATCTACCGTGTTATAGGAAGGTTACCTGTACTTTTCTGTCTTTCGTAGTTGTTGGCATATCGATCTTGTAATTACTAATAAGGGTGATAGAACATGAACAAACATTCAATCACACTGTAAGCTTGTTTATAGTATCCACGAATGTTATTAGTAGTTCGACTACCGACTAAAATACAGTTTCGTAACATTCAATTTTCAATTTTCAATCTCCTTGAGTGACCTTGAACGACCTTAATGATATGTCATTGTATTCGTCTTGAAACACTCTGTCACAATTCCGTTTAAAAATACAGAATTGACCTTTATATCTCCTTGATGCCTCCACCTATAAAAAAACTAGTAACATTAGATGATGAGCCCCTCGATACCAAATAAGTTTAGTCTCAGACACTTTATTCTATCTCTAAAAACAAGCGAGTTATTCAAGTGATCTGTTTTAAATTCCTCACCCTGTATAAACTGATTATTTATAAATACTTATATTTATAATATTTATGATATTATTTATAATATTTATACTATTATTTATAATATTTATACTATTATTTATAATATTTATAATATTATTTATCTCGGCTATTTATCTACCTTTATATCGATAATATTATTTATAATATTTATAAATACTTAATTAGCTTATCGTTGGAATATTAACACGTTAAACGCCACGCCGATTTTAGTCGACTTTTCGTTAGGCTGTGTGCTGTGGTAGTAATTCAAAAGCGTTTGGTTGCAGAATAGTTAAGAATTTAAGAAGAAAATTTTAAATGCCTGCAAAGCAAAGTCGTATCTTTGTTTAATGTGATTTAATAAAACACATTCATAAATTATAAAGTATTATTTTTTAAAATTGGTTCTGTCAGTCCTCAGAAACCAACGACGTCTAAACGAAAATTTCAGCGTCGGTCCGCAGGAACCGGCGTGGCGCTTAACGTATTAACCTTGTTACGATCCTCGAATTTTTTCCGACCTAAGCGCATTTTCATTCGACTAAAAAAAATTCCTAATTCTGAAAAAAATATGCGCTTAACACTTTGTCTTGCAATCACGAGTCGCACTCGTCACGTAGATTATGGTATAAGTACAATAAAGGCACACTATATTTGTAATAATATTTAATTTTAATTTTGACTGTAACTTCAATTTATAAGATTGTAAATTAGTAAATACAAGTTACGTATAACATTCCAATGCTTTGCATTTTACACAGTGTTAACTCTTTCGCTTCGAGCGCCGCTTATAAGCGGCGCGCACAATATCACTCGTGGGTAGCTTTATAAGTTATAAATGTTTATAAGTTATAGAAGTTATAATAATATAG
>SMSQ01021055.1:0-13345 GCA_019453375.1 Ctenoplectra terminalis
TACAAAATGTTTTTTTTTTTCAAAAACTATGCGATTGTTCCCGAGATTTGAAACAAGCACATCATCTCCAAAGTTAAAGGTTCAATAAATCGGTCTGATTGAATGGTAATCCGATGACATATCGATACGTGTAACTTGGAAGGGTGGGAATCGCGGATTGATGAAAATTTTTATTGAAATTTCAAGTAAGGCTGTATCCATCCCTTCGATCGCAGCCATCGCGAACCTTAATCCCACTCGTACTGGAAAATTGTATTTTTGCCTACCATACGCCGTGGTTCTGGCTGAACTTCCAGACCCCCATTTCCATGCAAGAACACGAGACACAATATGGAGCGAGACGCGCAACTGTTTGTACTTTATGAACTCTCGGTTCTAAATAGAACTTGTGTTATCGTCAAATAATTATAGCAACAAATTTTCTGACAAATGAAGTAGTTAGAGCTGTTCTTTTTTTTTTTTATATACAGTAAGACATATTTGTAACATATTTGTAATATTTTGAAATTTTATATCGCTTTGAGATAACTTGAAATGAAACGTAGAAAAGAAAATAGCAAACTTTTATTATTATTATTATTATTATTATTATTGAAATTTAAATTATAATAATAATAATAATGATAATAAAAGTTTTTATTATTTTTATTTTAGTGGTATATAAGCCTCAGCCACTATTTGATATTGGCAAAAATTAACGTGTTGTAGTTTTATTATTATTATAATAATTGAAATTGAAATTATTATAATAATTGAATGTTTTTCCAAAGTAACGTAACGGAGAATTTGTTAATAATGAAAGAATATTAATTTTAGTAGAATTTAGGAATAAGTAGAATTAATTAATTTTAGAGATTTTTATTTTTTTTATTTTTTTATTTTTTTTTTAATTGAGATTATTGTCGTAAAGATTGATCCAACAATTTTTAATTCAAACAACATTTCACATAGAATATTTTTTTAATCCTGGTCACATTTTATCCGGGAATTTATAATTAAATAATATAATTGAGTTAACTAAGCGAATACTGGTAAACCGTTGGAAATGATAAAATATTGGACAAACGTACAGAAAGAGTGGTTAAATTGGTACAAATTAGTTTTTCCTTTTATAATTAGGAGACATTAGTGCATTACGTGCTGAACATTCGGGATGCGCATTTTATTTTTTCTTGACTCAATTAAAGCTAACAGCACAAACTACTCAACTTGCGCTATCGTGATTGTATGACATCAGATGCAATTGCGTACCGAAAAATATTAAAGAATACACTCTGAAATTATTAATGCGAATATTTTCCAGCCATTTTAGTAACGAATATAATAATACTGTATAACGAGATAAATTCAACAATCCTATGATTTTATATCCTAATTTATCTTTTTTGAACTTCTATCCATAAGTGATCGGATATTTAGCATTAATAATTAAATTAAAATAATGACTAATTAATATTATAGTTGGAAAATAAAACATTGAAATTTTTGAAGAATACTAAGCTTCTCTATGAACTTCAAATATTTTTTCTGCAGACTGAGTCGCTAATAACCTAACTTAGTGGTTGATACGACTTAAAATAAACAAAAAAGAAAAAAATACTTATTAATTGTGTACACTATAACGAAAACTGAATTGTATTATGTTCCTAAACACTTGTCAAATATTTAACTCAATAAGAATTTTATTTAAAATTAGCAAACGTCCTATGATTTATAATTTTACAAACGAGAGTGTAGTCTGATCTGAGAATCTAAGAATCTGAAATCTGAGAATTTATAGATTAAAATGGATCACCATGTGTACCCATAAGTTAATTTAAATACATTATTTAATTTCACATTTTCAGAAATGCTAATGTTCCAGATTCTAGAGATAAAAATCCAAGACAATGGTAGGTAATTTAATTTTTAAGTTCGCTATATTCGAAGTACTTTGCTGTAACTCATTTTTATTTGTTCTCAGAGTTCACAATACATTTGTTCCCGATCATTGACCCAAATAATTTTTATACTGAAAAGTACTTAATTAAAAGATGTTAAAAACAGATCTAACAGTTGTCCAAAATATTTTATATACACCTAAATAGCTAAATCTCAGAAAAAATCCATGACCCACCGAACTTTTGTCTTTTTATAAATTTATAAATTTATGAAACTTCGGTATCAACGAGATAACAAAGAATAAAGAAATATAATAAAGAAATATATATAATATATAACATATATAATAAAGAATGTCTAATAGTCATATTTCACAAATCTCCGTACCGTTTCTCAATAATCGCTAACGATGAGGAGAGAAACGATCGAAAACCTCGGTGAAGCATCGACGAAACAATCATAAATCTCCTTAGAAGCGAAAAAGCGTCAGAGTTTCGCGAAAAGTCGGAATAAACGAGGAAATGCGGGAACCAGAAGAAGTAGTAGATCGACGCACGAAAACCAGCCAGATGCATCGATAGATATCAAAAATAGCTTTCCAAGAGTCAAGTATCTACCAAACTGCAACTACCAGAAGGATATCTCCAAGATCGATCGTAGCTCCTACTTTTCGTTGGAACACTTTTCAAAGGACCATTTCGATCGGCTCGAGTTCTAACTGGCTTCCACCAGTTCGCCAACGTATTATTTTCGAAATGTTAACCCATTGCACTCGAGAGGTGACTCTGACTCGCCGCTTGGATTAATGCAGCGACTCGAGTCGCGTGTAATATAATTATTTTATTTCAACTTTTCGCGTATCTTTACACTATGAGTACTTACAAGACTTAACCCTTAGCGCTCCTTTGGCTCCGCTACGGAGACATTCTGTTTTCAACACGATTACGCTTAATTTCCAAAGATATCGCAGCATCGATATCGAATGATGATTCAGAAAATTAAAAATTTATGTTTCCTTTACCAGAGGAAAAAAGATATTTCAAAGTGAATAAAAATAAGTACTTTCACAGGCGATAGTAATTTTTCCCGTTCAAAATAAAATTTCTTTTCTTCGCTGATAAAGGATCGCATGGATTGCGAAAGGTTGATATTGAATCTTAACCCTTTGACTACGGCAGACTTCGGCACGCACTGGCCGTACGGTACGGTACGAATTCACTCGCGACGTCCACTGGGTACGGCGAAATTTTTCGTTAGACATGCATTTCTGAGGAAGTATGTTAAAACATTCAGAATACTGAAAAATTTTAAAAACGGCGAAACAAGCGAAATTTGATTTGGACGTCAATTGGCGCCTACAGTACCGGGAAGCCAACATGTTTCGGACGCCAATAGACGTCAACGGTAGTCAAAGGGTTAACACTAGAACTACCAAAGTGATCAAAATGACACATCCGTAATTTTTTACAGAATCTTTATAAATTAACCACTGCGCCTTTGAGCAGATTTCCCGCGATTTTCTATTAAATATATAGATAAACTTTTGTCTGAATTGCATTACATATTATTTTATACACTTTCCACTTTGATTTCTTCGGTAGAAGTAAGTATACTTTAATCGTCGGTAGGTCTAGCGTTAAGGGAAACTCCTCGTGACTTAGGGCAATAAAACTAAGGCAAGCATACTGGCGGGAACGTTCTCAGGACTCACGGATAGTCCAGAAGGACGTTATTGTATCAGCCTTCGACGTGAACGCACGTAACTTTAAACAAAGCATTTCAAAACGCGCACTTTGATTTCTTCGGTAGAAATAAGTATACTTTAATCGTCGTTCTAGTGTTAAGCTAGTGTTAAGCTCAATAATTTTGGTTCGTGCAATATTTTAGAAAGCACTCGTCAAAATCCATTCTCTTGTTCCTCGGGACAAGTATCGCTAAAATTTGTCTCTCGAGTGCAAAGGGTTAAATATTACCCGAGACACGTATAACTTATTTTCGAATTATCCGTTTGCATAAATTTTTTATTCATTCCCTTTCGCTAACCTTTCAAAAGCTTCCATTAGACAAGATTTACTTATGCTGCGCTTTTTATTTACCTCCGTTCCATTTACCTCACGCACAGAATGAAACGTTTTATGCGTCGTTCCGGTTGAAATACACTTTATTCGAAATTAGTTAAAAGTACCATCCCTTAGCTGGGAGCGAAAAAGTAGGAGAAAATTATTTACCCAGCGGCACGCAGCGTTCTGCACCGACACCCTTCATAATTCCACCCGCACCCCTTTGTGGAAGTAATTAAATTTAACAAGATTCAAAATCTCCGCCTTCGTTCGCGTAAATTTCTCGTGGCCTGTGTTATCGATTTATTCAACGATGATTAAATTGCAGGTTTTGTCTGCTGTTTTACAATGGTAAGCGCCATGTTGTATAAATGTTTCCGGTGTCCTTGATACAGCGCGAGCTTTCAATGGAACGTTAAAGAGAAAAATATAATAATAGATCTTTTTGAAATTTTTTTTCAATTATACGGTATACGTGCAATTATGATTTAAAGAAATTCTGAGATACCGAGAATAATAGATGATACCGAGAAAGTCATTGACGTACTCTAGAGACGTTCGTTTAGAATTTTACCGAGGATTTTTATGTAAATTTATATTCTTATATAGTTAAGGATATAATTAAGAAAAAGCAGAAGCCAGATAGACAGCTGTCTTATTCAGCAAATATTATATATCGTGCTGTATTAAACATTCTTTTAACTGCAAAAATTATTGTATTTCGCTTGTACCTTACAAAGGATATGGAATAAATGGAAGTAACAAAAATTAATTAATTTACGTTCTTATTTCTAACACAACGCGTTAAATTCTATTTTGGAACTCAAACGCTTTAATTAAAATTTCACTCTGAACACCGACGAATACAATACGAAGCACTAAAATATAGTACCTTTTAAAATTTTATCGCGAGTTACGAGAATTACCTGAACTAAAAATTTGTTAAAATTTAACTCGTCCGATGCAATATTTTTAAATTATCCTCCAGAAAAAATTGAAGATGATATTTGAACCATACTTTTCAACTGCGCGCGAATACAAAAACCATTATACGTCCGTAAAAGAAAACAAGAAAAAAAAAAGAGAACAAAAAGAATAAAAAATTATTTTTCAAATCACTTTTATATAATCACTCACCGCGCAATCCCTCGATACGTAACAATATCCTTCTCTCGCCGGAATGAAATCATATTATCGAACTCGAAACGGAGCCTCGGGCCACGTTAATCGATGTATCCAAGGGAAGCTCCGTTATTTTCTCAACGACAGGGCAGAAAGAAAACGTCCATCGTCCGGATTATCCCTGAAAATAATTAGCGCGGTCGATCATTGTGTCCACTTATCGGGTGAGAAACAAGTAAACCTATAAAAATACCATTATCCCGATGGCGCAAGTGCGACGGTTCGCACACAACGAGCGGCAGGAATGGCGGTAAACGAGAATAAGGGGTGAAGGGTGAAGGAGGACAAGTGGAGAAACGAGGGAAAGGTAGACAGAGACTGCAGAAGCAAGGAGTAGGTTCCGTTAATGAATTTCGAACCTGGAAGCTCTCCGTTCCTTATATCCTGGAGACTCTCATTACGTGAGAAGCTTTAAGAATCCCTGGTACTCGTAATTCACGGCAATTCTGGGAGACAGGAAGGTTGCTAAAACTGAAACATACTCACGACGCCATTGGAACGCTCGCTCTGCGCTCAAATGTCTTTTTGGATACAATGATAATCCATTAACCATTTGTCCAGAACGACGACGCGGAATTTTAACTCGCATTAAACTCGATTTTTACGAAGCTATTTTTTTTTTCTTGTTTTTTAGTGTGGAAGTGGGTGACGGTTTAGCTTTGACCCTATAACTGAGGGTGTGGTTTGTAAATTACATTAATTTTGTATTACTGAAGTGATATTCTATTTTAAGAGATTTTTTATCTTTGGATACAATGATGATATATTAATTATTTGTCCTGAACGACGACGCGGAATTTTAACTCGCATTAAACTCGATTTTTACGAAGCTATTTTTTTTTTTCTTGTTTTTTAGTGTGGAAGTGGGTGAAGGTTTAGCTTTGACCCTATAACTGAGGGTGTGGTTTGTAAATTACATTAATTTTGTATTACTGAAGTGATATTCTATTTTAAGAGATTTTTTTATCTTTGGATACAATGATGATATATTAATTATTTGTCCTGAACGACGACGCGGAATTTTAACTCGCATTAAACTCGATTTTTACGAAGCTATTTTTTTTTTCTTGTTTTTTAGTGTGGAAGTGGGTGACGGTTTAGCTTTGACCCTATAACTGAGGGTGTGGTTTGTAAATTACATTAATTTTGTATTACTGAAGTGATATTCTATTTTAAAAGATTTTTTTATCTTTGGATACAATGATGATATATTAATTATTTGTCTAGAACTATGACGCAGAATTTTAACTTGAATTGAACTCGATTTTTACGAAGCTATTTTTTTTTCTTTTTTTTTAGCAGGGAAATGGTTGAAGGTTTAGCTTTGACCCTATAACTGAGGGTATGGTTTGTAAATTACATAAATTTTGTATTATTCAAGTGATATTCTATTTTAAAAGATTTTTTTTATCCTATTTATTTTATTTTTATTTTATTGGTATATAAACCACAGCTGCTATTTGATATTAGAAAAAATTAACCTTAAATGAAATGAAAAGAATAGGAAACTGAATTTATACGATTTAACACATTAACTTGCTGAATTCTTGAATTGGAAGCCCATTATGAGTAACTAAATATAATCAATAATTAAGAAAAATTAATTCATACGACCTAATACTTAATTTACTAACTTTTATATTGTAATAATTTTAATTTAAAATTTCCAATCTCTCGTTCGGCAACTATTTAATAAAGTTCTTTATACATTTTGTAATGGAATGTTAATTAATCACATTTCACGCCCAGTTTCATTTGTTCAACGGTATGTAATTTTTTGCGCCATGATTATCGTCATTTTATTATTAAACTGGGGATATTTGTGCGTTCATGGAAAATTTGAGAGCACAGAAATGCACAGAAAGCACATAACGAGCAAAAATACGTAAACGAACCTAAAATATAATACTCTCGCATTTAACAAATAAAACAGCTACCTAGTTCTTATTTTTTAAATTACATTCATAAAAATCTACAGTCTATTCGTAATACGTTTTGAATTTTAATTTCAATAATTACCTAAAGTTATTTCAATTCACTTTTACAATCGTCTCATTATTATTACCCGCGTAATTCGCGATTGTACGGACACAGGGAGCTCGTATTATTCTAGTTTCGAAGATTTTATTGGTACGTATAACGCACAGTCATCAAAAAATTCAACCATGCCCGGTTATTACAAAAAGAAAGAGGATGAGGTTCGCTCTGGCGAGCGTAAAAATGTCAGGAGATGATAACACAAATGGAATTGGAAAGTGACTGGCAAAAAATTTACAACCTAAAAAGCTTCAATCTATGTGTCTCTCAGAAGTGCATAACAGGAAAACAAACCTGTACTTTGTCATCCACCCTGGAGAGCTATTTTCTCGTGACACAATAAATAGAATCTCCGAATCTTTCCACCCACCAAATATTCTCTGAATTCAGATAACTGGTGCTTTAAAAATTTTAATACGATTAAACATATTTGTGAGCCAAATAAAAGAAAAAAGAAGAAAAAAAAAAAAAAAATAGAAAAAAGAAAAAAACTTACATTAACCGCGCAGAGTCGAACAAAATTGTTGGACAGCTTTAAATTTCATACGAACGAATCTCAGAAGAAATGAAAAAGATATTCGCATTCATTGAAATAAGATACCGCTTTCAGTGAATTAATTGCTCGCATACACATCGCACAAGCGAACGAAGATGCATTTCTTTGTTATCTCAAAGGCCAAAGGAAATTCGAATTAAAAACGAGACGAGCTCTAGCCAGAAGGGAAGCAGCAAGTAATTACTGCAGTATTGTATTCAGCTCATCGTTCGGTACGATCGCTCGATTACACGTGGTTCGTTATCGAAACTATGCAAAACTTCGTCACTGTAACTGGACGTTACAGCGTGTTACACAATTAATACAGTGATTGCAGCTGCCCCATCATCGCACGTACCTCGTAAACGAGCCAGGAAATTTTGTTTCACGACCGACTTATCATCGAATTCTGCGTGTCCGGTGTCACACAAAATCGTTTATTTTCAGGTGCATGTTATAACACGTAATTAATTGCGTTAATTATTCAAGCACCAAGTGTAACGGGTAGAACGGTGTCAAATCGGATTTGGGTAATCGAAATTATGAAATCGAAAAGAAAGACCGATCCAAGTGGCCGCCAGGCGCTAGTTTTTTTTTTAGAAAGTTTGTTGTTACAAATTGTAATTCACGAAATCCAAGAGATGCGTTATGTCTCATTTTCTACGTAAGAATCAGTTCTTCTGTCTCATTTTTTAAACTAAATGGAACAACAAATGTTGCACTTTAACATTGTCAAGTGTGAATAAAATTATTGAGAAATATAAGCGTTTTGCATTCTTCTGTTAACAACATCGAGGAAGACCTTCAACTCTGCTCCTCGTGGTTAAGTACCAAAACCTTGTTGGAGAAAAAGCTCCTGCTAGTTTTAGCACGCGAACAAAATTTCTTTCTCTTCCTCTAATGGTCTCAAAGAAAGAAGTTTGAAGCACCGTGGATATCTCGTGTATCTTGGAATACCGTACATACATACCGTGTACAAATATATGTACGTACAAATTATAAGACTTAACCTATCTACCGAAATATTTTTTCTATTTTTACGATTTTTAAAATTTACTTCTTGCAATAAATCTACGAAAATAAAATATTCAAATATAAAGTAAATATGAAATTAAATCCATGTAATTTAATGCAATATTTAATTTTTTGTGTGGTCCAATAATTAATTAAAGAAACTGTGTATACTCTTCAAGATTCTTCGAATGAAAATTGTTCAAAGCATAAAAAATATTACTCTATTTATATGATTCTTTTCGTATACTCATTCTTCACATTGCAACATACAATGACACTTTACTGCGGTATACAAAGTATTTTACTATTAACCCTTTCGCTACGAAACACATAATCTGTTGTCCCTAAAATTTCACGGTACACGGTAAGACAGAATGTACACTTTCCAGGTCATTTGTTTAATTAATCCATAAATCGTTAAAACCAGTAAAACACCATCGAGCGAATTTTCGAATCACGATTTTCTCGAAAACGAATCCTCGTAAGAATAAATTTAACTCCACGTTTACAATTTGTTTTTTTGTTTTTTTTTTTTGTCACGTAGAATTGTTCCTTTTCATGATCGTGCCATCAGTTTCGAAATAGCCCGTATAATAAGAAGACGTATATAAAATTTCTCGAGCAATATCCGTCAGCAAATTACAACGAGTTCAAACATTTCCACCCCATCAACGAGCAAATAAAGCGCCTGCAGTATTTAAGGAGCAAACATATCCCCTAAAGAACCCTCGTGTCGTGGAAAAGGACGCATAACGTTCAGGCTGTGCCTCATTTTTCGCTTCTTCCCCTGCGATTCTCATTTGTGTGTTATATCGAATTGAAGACAATACGCAGGACATCATCGCAGGCTCCATTTATTTATTAGCGAAAGCTCCTTCCTCGGGCGCGCTCGTAATAAAAAGTTTCTTTGTTCTTTAGTTTTCGACATCGCTTATGTTCCTCTTTGCAGTCTACCAACTACTTCAAGAACTCTTTGTGAGTGATCCGTTGGCGCTGCATTTATCAGGATGCAAAAGAAGAAAGAAGGTCTAAGTATTATAAATAATTAAAAGGTGATCGTTATTTAATTCAGGGCAAGGTTGTCAGCTAAGGGGTGTATTTAAATTTATTATTGAAATAGAAATATGAAGGTAATTGTATCTTAGAAATTGATTTCGTTTTGTATTAACTCTGCTACGGTATTTAATTACTTTTTTTTTCGATTATTATCTTTTCCTGGTAGATTGTAAATGTAAAAGTGGGGTTGATAAATGGAAAGAAAAATTCTTTTCAGCTTAAGCGCGATTTTATTTTATTAACGCTAAACCTAGTGACGATTAGAGTAGACTTATTTGTACGCAAAGAAATAAAAATGATAGTATTCTACAATATATTTTTCACAGAAAATCACGAAAAGTTCCTCGAGCTGAATCGTTGTAAATTTATGGAATTTCTATGAGAAATTACAAGCCGGTCATTTTGACCGTTTTGATAGTTTTAGTGTTAAAAAATACTTCTAATTTTGAGAAAAACGTATTTGCATATTAACAACAGCGTTTTTGTATTTTTTTCTATACTAGGAAATTTTTTAATAAAGGATTGGATCAACAATAACCTAAGATTCGTAACACGATTAATTTGTGAGAGAACCACGATGTTTCTATGGTGTATCTTATTTATACGAAATTGATTATTAAAATAAATATGTTTCTTTCATAACTCTTTTCTGGTTGCGTGTATCATATATTTATACTGCATTGTTGATAATTTTTAATTAAAATAAAAATTAATTTCTTGCTAAGAAATAACATAGATAAAAGTTCCTATTCAAGATCGCTCGTATTTTTGTATTTCTCAGCTTATATTAAAAATATTTTGTTCGAATAACCGATAACTATTGCATTATTAATTCATCAAACTAAGTTATTCTGCTGTAATATGAATTTTAAAAATTCTTTACAAGAATCGAATAAAATAACATTTCAACTATATTTCAAAAATAAGAAAGCATGCCGCGGTCTTATTTATCTCCAATGCATGTATATTACATTCAACTAATTTTGAACACGTATCAAACGAATAATTTCACACGGACAGATACATGAAAGAACAAACGTATTCCCTGTGTCGTCGAGAATCCGTTGCTCTCGATATCCTGATAGCTTCTACAGGATGACAAAACAAATTAAACATCACTTGAGACACAGGCTTCGTTAATTAAATATTATTAACACAATCAATCTGCAGCAAATTAAACGATAACCTTCTGTCGACAAGAATCACGCCACGTTTCATGTAAATTAACGCTTGTTCCATTATTGTCTGCTGCTTTAATTCCTGGTGTTCTCCTGATCGGTACACACCCACGTAACTCGATCCTGCCACGTAGCTTATTAATTAACTTTTCAGCGTTGATATTCAAGTTACATTGATTATCAAACAGTAATTTAATAATTCTTGACCGAATGGATTTCGATGGGAATGTAATTATTCCGTTTGCTGTTTGATTTCACTTGAACGTAAAAACGTCTCATTAAAGCAGGCACGTCAGCTTTTCCAGGTTCAATTCGGTATAGTATCGTTATTAATTAAATTAATTATGAAAAAGGTCCCTGTATCTATCGGGGGCTGCGCGGAAGTGTATACGTTCGAAAATTGCACGGTATGATTAAAAAAAAAATTTTCCGACCACGCGAACATTGATACCACGACAAATACATCTCTTGATTGATTACCGTGATTGATAGAACTCCCAATTTCTAACTACATGCGTGTATTTGATTAGCCAGAAAGTTCAACACACTATTTATATTGCGCCGCACAGGAGCAAATATATCAACAATTTCAGGAACGCAAATAATATCTGGAAGTAAACATTTCGATGCGACATTTTAAAAAAGCAGGTGTAAGCTTTGATTTTATTTAACACGACGAACGTTGTGTTTTACTATAACAATGCCAGATATTATGAATCATTGATGCAGTTTGAATAAGATTTCAGCTTTTTAGTTTATCGATAGAAAAAAGATTTTTAAATTTGGAAACCTTAAAAATCTTAGAAATCTTAGATGAATTTTTTATTGAAACGGAATGAGAAATTTTTCATGAACGGAATAATAAGTGATAACAGAATCAACAATGATAACAGAGTGTGTGTGTAAGAGAAAGAAAATATGGAAAGTATGCAAAACATTCGAATTCATTTGTGTATTAAAGACAAAAATTGTTCCTGCTATTTTTCCATATATTTTCATCGTAACCGCTACTATTTTTCTTTCATTAATAAATTAAATATTATCACCACACGAAACTACCTATGAAATGCAAGAAGAATTGTAGAAAAAGATGGATCGATAAAAATTTACTAAATATAAAAGAAAATGTAAATATTCAACAGAGTTTTAAAGTTTTGTATGAAACTTGTTTTCAAACATTACAATGTGAATACCAGGTTGAAAAAAAAGAAAGGAGAGCCTTTTCCGGCCAGCCCACTCGTTAATGTTTAAATCTTTAGTAAATTGTTTCCGTGCAGTTTTTCATTTCGTCAATTGTTTGCAGAGTTACAAGAACCGTGTAATACATTTTTCGTGGCCTCAAGAGTGTTCGTTGCTAACTCGTAACGCAAATATTCTTACCAAACAATGTCGGAAGGCATTTTGTCGGCACGTCGTTCCACGTGAAAAATGGCCGCCAGTATTCATGCGTTAGAACTTAAAACGCAGCACCTCGAGCGGCGTTTAAAAGAACAGAGGGTCTGATTCGTACGAATGGACCTGGCTGTCGGCCGCGTAGCAATTCAACGTGCACACTTGCATAAAATTTCAAAATTAACAAGTTGACTACCGCGCTGCTGCCATGGGATTCGCGCGAATTTTCGTTAAAACGGTGTACCGATCCCGCAGGACAGGCAAGATATATTAAACTTTTCAAGGATGCTGTTACGCTCATCGTTCCGTTGTAATTAAACAAGAAATCGATACTGTTATTCCACTGATCCAATTAGAAATGCACCGAATTTAATAAAATTTACATAAATTGTAATAGAATTATTAGTTTCTGAAATTAACGCGCATTTCATAAATGTAATTTATCAAGATAGACGATGGTCAATAGAATCTAATGTAAAAAATAAAAATTGTAACACAGTATGCTGTATTTCGATAGACGATATTAAAACAATTTTAGAAAGTGCGATTAAAGCTGTGGAACATTTTATAGAACATCCTAATAATTTTAAAAAGGATGATTAAAGCTGTGGAACATTTTATAGAACATCCTAATAATTTTAAAAAGGATTATTAAAGCTGTGGAACATTTTATAGAACATCCTAATAATTTTAAAAAGGATGATTAAAGCTGTGGAACATTTTACAGAACACCCTAATAATTTGAAAAAGAATGATTAAAGCTTCGGAACATTTTACAGAACACCCTAATAATTTGAAAACGATACGATATTAGGAACAAGCGAGATTTCAAATTGCTCTTCCTATACTTCTATACTTCCAATATTTTCAACAAATTCTTTACAAGAATTTTTCCACGTATTCGTTACCTAAAGCTACATAATATTACAATATTTATAAATTCCTTCCATAGCACAGGAACACAGTTTCGAAAGACTGAAAAACAATGCTTGAAATACCATACAAATGAA
>SMSQ01021056.1:0-10324 GCA_019453375.1 Ctenoplectra terminalis
TTGAAATACAAATCTTTTGTAATATCATTAGTTCAGTTTACTTCAAACTAATAAATTTCTATAAGAGATTTACTTCGTACATTTTTCTATATAAATTTCATTTTGAGTTTATATTTTCCACACGCACGATCGTTGAACTTAAGCACGAAATCTGACCTGAGTCAAATTGACGGGTAAATTTAGTGTTAAATACGATCAGCTTTACGTAAACTATTTTTTAATCTTTAATAAAATATCATGGCTTCTCCTAATAATACCACTGAAAGTTAAAAAAAATTCCAACCGTTTGAAATTTTTATTCCGAACAGTGATCTTTATCTTGGACTCTAATGGATTCTATTGGTAATCAATTATATCTTCTCTTGAGTCTGGTTCACGTACCGCTTTCCTAAAATCAGTTCTCTCTAATTCAATATTCAGGCTCCAATAATCGACTCGAACTTCATTCCTAAACTCTGTTTGTGATTTCGCATTCTTCGAATTAGAATCTTCGCAGTGGAATAAAGTTTTATGACAAAAATGTTCACTCCTCGAGTAAAAAAGTTTCCACTACGGAAGGACCGGAAAAAATGTTGCCTTAATCAGGATTTAAATTCGATTTTTGCAAGAGTGAAGCCGCGCAGAGAAATATATTTCACATTTCCGTACAAAGCTGATCCCTTTTACAAACGCACGTTTCCTTTGTTTTCACGCAACGACATTCGAGGCACGACATACATTCGACTCGGCTAAATTAGAGATTGTACTACACGGCGCAAATTTCATTTAAGCGGGGAACAACGAAATTTTCGTCTATATCGCGCCAGCGCGAAACCATTCAACAACGAGGCTACCATTTCCTCCCCGCTATACGCTGTTTCGTGTTTATCTAATTGTACGCAGCTGCCTTAGCGACTACTAAGTTGTGTTAAACTTCTTCCGACCCTAGTTGGGGTGTGTAACGACCAAAGCTGTCCGGAAACTTTCGAATCACGCGAAGAAAAAATACAAGTTTTCTGCGACGAGCTACGATCTCTCTTACGTTTCTTTGAATCCTTCAAAAATTATCCGAATATATTTTTGTGAACTATTCTTCCGATTATATTAACCCTTTGCACTCGACTGGCGCCGCTGTGGCGACATAATTTTCTTCAGAAATTCAGTTTTGAATTAAATTCTGTATCTTCGTCAATTGGAACACTTGTTTTAAAATAAAGTAAATTAAGCAAGTAAATAAAAAAATCGTAAACGTTTATAATTTTCTATTTCTCTTTCTAAAAGAACAGTAAGTTTCTGCAGTAGTTCTTCGAAACTTAAAAAAGTTTGCGAGTGCAAAGGGTTAACACTAAAATTACCGACGATTGAAGTACACTAATATATTTTGTAGAAAGTTACGGAGAATCGTTAAAAAATTATCCGAATATATTTTTATGAATTATTCTTCTGATTATATTAACATTAGAACTACCGACGATTGAAGTACATTAATTTGTACCGAAGAAAATTCAAATGACACGTTAATGAAAAAATAAGTAACGCAGAGGAACCGGATATTTATTAATATCTTTTGTAGAAAATCACGGAGAATCCTTAAAAAGTTATCCGAATATATTTTTATGAACTATTCTTCTGATTATATTAACACTAAAACTACCGACGATTGAAGTACATTAAATTGTACCGAAGAGAATTCAAATGATACGTTAATGAAAAAATACGTAACGCAGAGAAACCGGATATTTATTAATATCTGTTGTAGAAGATCACGGAGAATCCTCAAAAATTATCCGAATTATATTTGTGAACTATATTTGTGAACTATTCTTCTGATTATATTAAAACTTTAATGACCACGCGTCTACGCAGTCAAACGTTGCTAGGGGCCGGCAGTATTTTTGAAGAATTAATTTAAAAAACTCTATGTAAATTCACGAAATAATTGAACGTGTGCGAATAAACACTTAAAACAAAGAAAAGAGAAAAAACAACATCAAGAACAACACATTTAATACAACAGGCAATAAAGCAATAATTATCCAAAATCCAAGACGCAGCGATGAAATACGAAGCCAATAGCAANCACCAGTTTGTCTTCCCAAGTAACAACGCCAAGAACAAACTGAAACAAACTCCCTAAATTTTCCCAACTTAAATAACACTGTTCTAAGAAACTTACCCGTGACCACAAAAAAAGCATCGACCAGCTAGTTAAAAAAAAGAAAAAAGAAAAAATATTAATTAAAACCCTGATTGAACCCTGCTGACCAGCCACGTTGCGCCAGAATTCCCCTCCACGCACACACTGGCGATTTAGCGTTATCGAGATGGTTCCCTTAAAGGCTCTTTCGAGCATGCTTTTAAAGAAAAGTTAATACAAACTTTCGAAAGGAAACATCCACCGCGTCGCAACAATTTTTAACTTCCCCTGGGGGAACGTTAAGCGAAACGGCCGCCTAATTCTTTTTTCATCCGGTGCGGGTGATTAAAAATGAACGCGGTCGATCCTGGGTGCCATCGCGCTCGCGGGAGTGTCCTTAAATTCGCGTTTAATCGACGCCGTTCGATCGGCGCCCGATTCACATTTAATCGTTCGTAAATTACATATCGACCGACGGTTGATCGATACGCCTATTATTCGCGTCGAGCAAGCCTTCTTCCTTGCGGAGGAAAATTTCGATCGCCGCGCGAGTTCTCGCTGAGCGATCGTTGACCCGACCTGATCTCCCATCGGATGAACTTTACGAGCGACCGGCTGCTTGATAACCGATTAAAGGACGCTATTCGCGTTTGTCGTGAGTCAAGGAGACGACTTCGATTCCAACGTCGAGGATAATTGGAGATTGGCTCGCGACCTATCTACCCGAACCGTTTGATGTGGCGACTACGCCGGGTCCCTCCGTTTCTTCCATGAGACGATCAGTCGACAATGACGCGAGAATTGATTTAATAGTCGGTTCGATCGCGTGTGCGATCGGTTAGGTTCTCGTGCTTATCGGGCGGATATTCGTGAATATTGAAAGTCAAGAGTTGCGAGGGAATAAATGTTGTAAATGAGACATCGGTTGGAATTCGTTTTTGTCTTTGAATAAAAGATAAAGCGTAGGGTGTAAATACGCTTTTGGTGTTGGTAGATGTTGTAGATACGTGAGTATTGATTTTTGGAATGTGAAAATATCAATGACAGATCTTGTAGCTTTGTTAAGTTGTTAGTGGTACAGAAATTAGTAGTATAAGTAGAGTATGGTCAGACCTTAAGAGATCGTTTCTATCATAAATAGTTGGAACAAATGCCGTAATTAAGTAATTAAAAAATTGTAAATATATTATATTTTGTATTAGGAATGTTGTATTGGACAAATTTTAATAGTAAATTAAATTTGTTATAAACTTTTTGCTAAAAGAAAATGTATAGAATACGATGCACAAAATCTGTGCATCAAAAGCATCTGTATAATTCTGAAGACCAAAGAATCATGGAAAATATATGGTTTTATGACTTCTAGGTGTGTAAGAGACAGAATAATGTGACGATAGTCGTTTTATTGTAGGTGGATGAACGAAAAATGTTTCGAAATGAACTTTTGTGTTTCAATGTCAGAACTACCGAAGTATCAAATTCAGCAATGCGTAATTTTTAGAAGGAAGTTTATGAATCATCTACGGTCTTTTTTAAGAGTTTTTAGGTGATTTTTTGCAATGTTATAGATAAAAATTTATCGCCGTTGAGATATGTATTTTTTCGTATATTTTTCATTCTGATTTATTTGGTAGAAATTTAATTAAACGTAGCTAGTTTCAATCACAAGTAGTGTAGCTGTCTTTCTACTTCAATATTTAACGAAATCGTAAACGAAAAAAATATATAAAACTTTGAGATACACGGTAAAGTATTACTTGGAGGAAACTGGAAGTGTATTTATCATGTATTCGCCGAGACACGCTGGAATACGACCAAAGATTTAACTAACAAACCGCAATCGGTTGTAACAACTTTCACAACTTCAACTGACTTGAACAACTTCAACGGACTGAGACTGACTCTCTAACAGACTTATACATATTCTAGAACTGACTGGAACAGATTCCGACTGACCAACCTGTTCCTTGGTCGCATTGTATCGTGTGCGAATACTACACACTCCCTGTGGAAAGTAGAATTCACCCACAGTATCCTCTGCTTGTTGTAAGAGGCTGTTTCTATCTTAAATATTTATGAAAAATTATAAATGTATTATATTTCGTAGTAGGAATATTATATTGGACAAATTTTAATTAAATTTTAATTAGATTTTAATTACAAATAGTAAATTTAATTTTAGGGGTTGTTTCTGATTTTTTACCTCATTATTTACATTTTCATCGAATTTTTTTACGATAGTGATTTAAATTTTTGATGATATGAAATGGTTCAACCAAACGAACGGATATTTTTTTTTACCACTGTAATTATCAAGACGGTCAAAATGACCAATTCATAACTTCTCGCAGAAATTTTATAAATTAACTGTGGCGCTCTTTGGATTTTCTGTTAAAAATATAGACAAAGATTTGTCTCCCTTGCAATAAGTATCTTTTTAATATACTTCTCATTTTGATTGTTTTGATACAAAAAAGTGTACTTTAATCTCCGGTAGTTCTAGTGTTAAATATGAAGTACTTAACAAAATTATAACAATTTTGTTTATCGCCAATTTAAGTAAGCCTTAGCACTAAGCATCACCTACATCACCTTTTAATAACCTTCAAGACAAATCCAATATTTGTCAACTAATTTGCATTAATTGCAAAAAATACTAAGGAGATTCATCCGTAAATAATTATCACTCTAAAGTCGCTTTAATCCTCTCCAACACTGCATCTCCAACATACAAAAAAAACCGTAACAATCAACCTTTACCTAACCATTCGTAAATTATTCTAAACCCAGAAATCAGCATTAATTTTTCAAGACCTTACTTAATTTACCACAACAATTAAAACCCCCATTCTTAAGACTAGTACGTATATAAAAACATAAAATCATCACATTACAAAAATACAGTCACGCAAACCTTGAAACCACAAAACGAGCCTCTAAAAAAACCCATCAACAATGATTCCCAANCGCAAACCTTAAAACCACAAAACGAGCCTCTAAAAAAACCCATCAACAATGATTCTCAAAATCCTTTCATCAGAAGCATCGAAAATATTAACTCGCTAATATCTCCCAACGAGAATTCTACCCTCGAAANGAAAGGCAGTACAATCACGAGTAGAAAGGAAGGACTTAGGGTCTGAGTTAAATCGATACACGAGACTCTTACAACTTTCAGCCATACATTGTATTCTATCGACGTCGTGATAGCAACTTTACTCGTACATGCAATAGAGAGGTTATGTACGGTTTATGGTTATACGCTCGCAATTATTTATTCTAGCGATCAGTGCCATTTGCGTGCCGCTGCATCAGGATTCAATAATAAATATACGTACAGTGCTACATATAGTCAATGCGGTATGATATATTTAAACAGTGTAAGTCCAGGATAGTTCGACCATCCAGAGACACCGGTCATTATTAATTGTCGTACTGAGAGCCGATCTCTCGTTATTGTAAACCTAGATTTTGTTTAGGCGTCGAGTCCGATACCGGACTGCGTCGAGGCACTTAACACATTGAGGATCGATCACGAGATATCTCGTATCCCGTTTCTTTTAGTTCGTAAAAGTAACAAGCAATTGTAAATGGAGAGTTACGTTTAAAAATGATCGCTCTGGCAGAAAATAGAAATGAAGATCCATATTTACTGTAGGTATAATTGTTTTGTAAAAGTGTGCAATTAAACATTTTATTCGAGTATAATTTCATCTCGCAGTAAGATTTTCAAAAAACTGGCTGGTCTTCATTGTGTTAGGACATAGGCCAGATGGTGGGCCATAATATTTGGAAAATTCCCATCGCCGGCGAAAACTGTGCCTGCAGTCAGTCACAGCCGAAACACAGTACAGTATACACGCTTTCCTTTTACCGTAGTTTTATATATTTCCGACCGCTCCGCCTTTAGCTTAGTTTAAAGATTCATACATTAACACGTTAAACGCCACGCCGATTTTGGTCGACTTTCCTGCAGACTGTGTGCTGTTGTAATAACTCAAACACATTTGATCCCAAAATAATTAGGAATTTAAGAAGAAAATTGTAGAGGACTGGAAAGGAAGGTTGTTTAATATAATTCCTTGATGAATTATAAGGTATTATTTTTTGAGATTGACACTGTCAGTTCTCGGAAACCAACGACGCCTAAACGAAAATTTAAGCGTCGGTCCGCAGGGACCGGCGTGGCGCTTAACGTGTTAATAAATCAAAATAAAACAAATAAATCGGCTTATTATTATTCAAATGAGAATTGTCGAAAAACCGTACACATATTAGAAATTGCGTTTAAAGTTTTGTGCGTGCTAGAAAATAAAACTAAAAAAAAAAAAAAAAAAAAGAAACTACTTTGGAACCTCTGCAAACGAGGATTTGACGTTATTTCACGATGGCTGCTCTAAACAGGGGAACATTTGCGATTTACGTGCAAAATTGAAGAAAAAGCAGCACATTAATTAATTTTTTCGTGTATTATATTTTGCATAAGCTAAATTTTTTGGTATTTGTAATGGGTTAACGCTCTGACTCAAACTTGCAGGTGAGACCGTCCGCACTGTTGGTATTTCTTGATTGAAAAAAGAAATAAATATTTTAATACGTCGGGAAGTATGATTTATATATATTGTAAATTTGCGTTGCTTTAATTTACTGGAAACAACGAAAATATAAAAAACCAACAATTGAATGGGTTCATTTTTAAAAATGATCGAACTATCCCGGACATACTCTATACACAGGTTCTTCGTGTTTAGCTAACCTCTACACGAGGTATAAGCTCCTGTTTCTTTACATTTCTCTAGAAACTATATGCAGTATATGTTTCTGTTAACGCTTTATTACCTTCTCTACATGGCATAGACTCCCGTTCCTTTACTTGTCAGTATACTTATCGGTACCTTAGTGTATGTGTACCGTTCGTGACAGAGACATCAAAGACAATTAGCTTTGGTTACTTCCTTTTGAATTATTTTTCTTTAAGTAAGCAAGTAAAGTATTTCCAACAATCATATATTTAGACTGTGGGTTTTTATAAATTTATAGAAAATTTGGAGGTTCAAAATTGCGCGGAACAGGTCAAGCTAAAATTAAAAAAGCACGCAGACATCTTCAACTTCACACAGTCGTTATTTTGTCTCGCTTAATATTATTACTATTATTATATATATTTACCACTATTCTTACTTATAATACTATTATTATGGCTAATATAATACTATATCAGATTAGCTTGAGATTAAATATAGATTTACACAATATTTGCGTTATTATGCAACTACCCTAATCTTAAAAATGCACAGTTGAACGTAAAATAGAATGTGATAATTCTAGAGATTATGAAGCAAGCTTGGAATATAATCGCAGGACTGCACATTTTTATTATAAGCATTTATAAAATATTTAAAGGTTTTAAATTACACAGAATGCACGTAATATGCAAAAATAAACAAAATGTCCAACTTTCAACGCTTTTTATAATACCTGGTCAGTGAAATAACTTTCTACCCAAGATCTATAATACTTTTACTATATTCCAAAAAGTTTGAACTCGCATAAAAACCTGCAGTCCGCATACTCAATAATCAGACTCGATATTCATGGTGATAATAATAAAGTAATTTTACAAATTTCAAGAAAGATCGATGCTTTTAATCTCAATAACATCTACGGTAACGAAGAAAGGCGAAGCTTTACATAATAGCTTTAATCGTAAACAGAACACCAGTTTGTCTTCCCAAGTAACAACGCCAAGAACAAACTGAAACAAACTCCCTAAATTTTCCCAACTTAAATAACACTGTTCTAAGAAACTTACCCGTGACCACAAAAAAAGCATCGACCAGCTAGTTAAAAAAAAGAAAAAAGAAAAAATATTAATTAAAACCCTGATTGAACCCTGCTGACCAGCCACGTTGCGCCAGAATTCCCCTCCACGCACACACTGGCGATTTAGCGTTATCGAGATGGTTCCCTTAAAGGCTCTTTCGAGCATGCTTTTAAAGAAAAGTTAATACAAACTTTCGAAAGGAAACATCCACCGCGTCGCAACAATTTTTAACTTCCCCTGGGGGAACGTTAAACGAAACGGCCGCCTAATTCTTTTTTCATCCGGTGCGGGTGATTAAAAATGAACGCGGTCGATCCTGGGTGCCATCGCGCTCGCGGGAGTGTCCTTAAATTCGCGTTTAATCGACGCCGTTCGATCGGCGCCCGATTCACATTTAATCGTTCGTAAATTACATATCGACCGACGGTTGATCGATACGCCTATTATTCGCGTCGAGCAAGCCTTCTTCCTTGCGGAGGAAAATTTCGATCGCCGCGCGAGTTCTCGCTGAGCGATCGTTGACCCGACCTGATCTCCCATCGGATGAACTTTACGAGCGACCGGCTGCTTGATAACCGATTAAAGGACGCTATTCGCGTTTGTCGTGAGTCAAGGAGACGACTTCGATTCCAACGTCGAGGATAATTGGAGATTGGCTCGCGACCTATCTACCCGAACCGTTTGATGTGGCGACTACGCCGGGTCCCTCCGTTTCTTCCATGAGACGATCAGTCGACAATGACGCGAGAATTGATTTAATAGTCGGTTCGATCGCGTGTGCGATCGGTTAGGTTCTCGTGCTTATCGGGCGGATATTCGTGAATATTGAAAGTCAAGAGTTGCGAGGGAATAAATGTTGTAAATGAGACATCGGTTGGAATTCGTTTTTGTCTTTGAATAAAAGATAAAGCGTAGGGTGTAAATACGCTTTTGGTGTTGGTAGATGTTGTAGATACGTGAGTATTGATTTTTGGAATGTGAAAATATCAATGACAGATCTTGTAGCTTTGTTAAGTTGTTAGTGGTACAGAAATTAGTAGTATAAGTAGAGTATGGTCAGACCTTAAGAGATCGTTTCTATCATAAATAGTTGGAACAAATGCCGTAATTAAGTAATTAAAAAATTGTAAATATATTATATTTTGTATTAGGAATGTTGTATTGGACAAATTTTAATAGTAAATTAAATTTGTTATAAACTTTTTGCTAAAAGAAAATGTATAGAATACGATGCACAAAATCTGTGCATCAAAAGCATCTGTATAATTCTGAAGACCAAAGAATCATGGAAAATATATGGTTTTATGACTTCTAGGTGTGTAAGAGACAGAATAATGTGACGATAGTCGTTTTATTGTAGGTGGATGAACGAAAAATGTTTCGAAATGAACTTTTGTGTTTCAATGTCAGAACTACCGAAGTATCAAATTCACCAATGCGTAATTTTTAGAAGGAAGTTTATGAATCATCTACGGTCTTTTTTAAGAGTTTTTAGGTGATTTTTTGCAATGTTATAGATAAAAATTTATCGCCGTTGAGATATGTATTTTTTCGTATATTTTTCATTCTGATTTATTTGGTAGAAATTTAATTAAACGTAGCTAGTTTCAATCACAAGTAGTGTAGCTGTCTTTCTACTTCAATATTTAACGAAATCGTAAACGAAAAAAATATATAAAACTTTGAGATACACGGTAAAGTATTACTTGGAGGAAACTGGAAGTGTATTTATCATGTATTCGCCGAGACACGCTGGAATACGACCAAAGATTTAACTAACAAACCGCAATCGGTTGTAACAACTTTCACAACTTCAACTGACTTGAACAACTTCAACGGACTGAGACTGACTCTCTAACAGACTTATACATATTCTAGAACTGACTGGAACAGATTCCGACTGACCAACCTGTTCCTTGGTCGCATTGTATCGTGTGCGAATACTACACACTCCCTGTGGAAAGTAGAATTCACCCACAGTATCCTCTGCTTGTTGTAAGAGGCTGTTTCTATCTTAAATATTTATGAAAAATTATAAATGTATTATATTTCGTAGTAGGAATATTATATTGGACAAATTTTAATTAAATTTTAATTAGATTTTAATTACAAATAGTAAATTTAATTTTAGGGGTTGTTTCTGATTTTTTACCTCATTATTTACATTTTCATCGAATTTTTTTACGATAGTGATTTAAATTTTTGATGATATGAAATGGTTCAACCAAACGAACGGATATTTTTTTTTACCACTGTAATTATCAAGACGGTCAAAATGACCAATTCATAACTTCTCGTAGAAATTTTATAAATTAACTGTGGCGCTCTTTGGATTTTCTGTTAAAAATATAGACAAAGATTTGTCTCCCTTGCAATAAGTATCT